>JAUMJK010001643.1:0-206333 GCA_033558105.1 Coccyzus lansbergi | reverse complement strand
TTGCAGAGGCGGCTTCTCCTTCAATATGGCGGTGCGGGCTGATGTCAGCGGAGGATGTGAAAGCCCAGGCGGGGGGGGGGAGGGGGGGGGGGGGGGGGGAATGGGGTGTCTGAAAGGGCCGTGGGCCGGGAGGACACGGTGGCCTCGGTCTCATAGAGTGCGAGTGGTGCCTGCCGTTGACAACTGTTACTGTTACCTGGACTGCGGAGGACGGTTAATCCATAATTCCGGGTGGAGGGGAAGAGGTCCGGCGGGCCGGCGCCCACTGTGGCATAACCCAAGGGCTGTGAACCCTTAAAGTCTGCTTGATTTCATTTTTAGCTATAAGACCATGTCTGTTTACTAGTGCAGCCCTCCAGGAATATACCATTTTTATGTATATACACACACACACTCATGGATTAAGTTCAGGTAAGCACATAGACCTCTCAACAGTCTTGACATTTGTCACAGTTTAGCCCCACCTGTCTTGATCAGCAGCTAAATGGGAACAGTTGTGTCCGATTCTCTCACACCCCCAGGGAAAGGGAAATGATAGAGACTTGTGGGTTGGAAACTAACACTAAAATGGCTTTAATCAAACAATAATAAAAACAAGCAAAGTAATATTAATAAGAAAATAATGAAATATATATAAATATATGAAATTACACCCCCTACAATGACTTTGTCATTTCCACTGACTCTGCAGAGCAGGCATTGGGAAAGGTCTCATGCTGGACTCAGTGGCAGGAGGGAGCTGGGCTCAGGAACTGGATTCAGGAAAGCACAGATTGGGGGCAAACAGACAGACGAGGTCCTCACTGAACATCAGCCATCACAGAAGAGAGCAACACCCTTGTGATAGAATCATAGAACACCCAGGTTGGAAGGGACCCATCGGATCTTTTAGTCCAACCACTCAACCAAGTCCCTCAAGACCTCATTCACCCGTGTCTTAAACACCTCCAGGGAAGGTGACTCAACCACCTCCCTGGGCAGCCTATTCCAATGCCCAATGACCCTTTCTGTGAAAAACCACCTCCCTGGGCAGCCTATTCCAATGCCCAATGACCCTTTCTGTGAAAAACCTCCTCCTAATCTCCAGCCTAAATCTCCCCTGGCGGAGCTTGAGGCCATTCCCTCTTGTCCTGTCCCCTGTCACTTGGGAGAAGAGGCCAGCTCCCTCCTCTCTACAACCTCCCTTCAGGTAGTTGTAGAGAGTAATGAGGTCTCCTCTCAGCCTCCTCTTCTCCAGGCTAAACAACCCCAGCTCTCTCAGCCGCTCCTCATAGGTTCTGTTCTCCAGCCCCTTCACCAGCTTTGTCACTCTTCTCTGGACTTGCTCCAACATCCTTCTTGTGGTGAGGGGCCCAGAAGTGAACACAATATTCAAGGAGCGGCCTCACCAGTGCTGAGTACAGAGGGAGAATCACCTCCCTGGACCTGCTGGTCACACCATTTCTGATACAAGCCAGGATGCCATTGGCCTTCTTGGCTACCTGGGCACACTGCTGGCTCATGTTCAGTTGGCTGTCGACCAACACCCCCAGGTCCCTCTCCTCCTGGCAGCTTTCTAGACAGACTTCTCCCAGTCTGTAGCTCTGCATAGGGTTGTTGTGCCCCAAGTGCAGGACCCGGCATTTGGCCATGTTAAACCTCATGCCGTTGGACATTGCCCAGCGGTCCAGCCTGTTTAGGTCCCTTTGCAGAGCCTCCCTACCCTCCAGCAGATCAACACTTGCACACAGCTTTGTGTCATCTGCAGACTTGCTAAGGGTACCCTCAATGCCTTCATCCAGGTCGTTGATGAAGACATTGAACAGCGTTGGACCTAGCACTGAGCCCTGGGGAACCCCACTTGTCACTGGCCTCCAGCTGGACTTAACACCATTTACCACCACTCTCTGGGCCCAGCCATCCAGCCAGTTTTCTACCCAGGAGAGTGTGCATCTGTCCAGGCCAGAGGCTGACAGTTTTCTTAGCAGAATGCTGTGAGAAACTGTGTCAAAGGCTTTACTGAAGTCCAGGAAGACCACATCCACAGCCTTTCCCTCATCCAGCAGCCGAGTCACTTTGTCATAGAAGGGAATCAGGTTAGTTTGGTAAGACCTGCCTTTTTTGAACCTGTGTTGATTGGGCCTGATCACCTGGTTCTCTTGCATGTGCTTCATGATAGCACTCTAGATCACCTGTTCCATGACTTTCCCTGGCACTGAGGTCAGACTGACTGGCCTGTAGTTCCCCGGATCCTCCCTGCTACCCTTCTTGTAAATGGGCACGACATCAGCCAGCCTCCCATCCAGAGGTACCTCCCCAGTCTTCCAGGACTGCTGGAAGATGATGGAAAGGGGTTTGGCCAATACATCCGCCAGCTCCTTCAATACCCTTGGGTGAATCCTGTCCAGCCCCATAGACTTGTGGGTGTCCAGTTGGCCAAGCAGGGCTCTGACCTCCTCTTGGACCATGGGAGCCTCATATTGCTCCTCTGTTTCCGGGGTTTCAACACAGAGGGAACAGCTTTCTTTACAATTAAAGACCGAAGCAAAGAAGGCATTAAGTACCTCAGCCTTCTCCTCATCCCCTGATCTCTCAGTTTTATCCTGAGTATGACATCTATGGGATGGAATCCTCTGTTGGTTGGGTTGGGGTCATCTCTCCTGTCTGCCCATCCCTTCAAGTGCCATCCTTTTCCACCCCTTTCCCTTATAGCTCCACCAGCTCGAGGACAGCATTGATTTCCATAGGGATAAGTGTAAGCAGTAGCCTTTCTGCACACCAGTGCCCCGTGTTATCAGTTGTAGAGAGAAACGCTGTCTGAAAACATGCAGCCTTCTACTTTAGCTCAAACCACAGCATTCCACCCCTTATTCCATACCATCATGCTCAGGTAATTATTACTTATATCTTCAAATATACATATATATTGCCAATTCATGATTTATCCACACAGAAGTTCATTAAGTTCTTGACTGTGGGTTTCCCTCCATTATAGCAGTCTCTCAGGGCAAGAGGATGGTGGGAGGCTTCATCGTGGTTCACACCCACAGGCTGCATGTCAGAGATGTCAACCTCAAAGAGGTCACTGGATGCCACTGGATGCCACACTGGTTCGTTATCCTGTAAAACACTTAGTGAACAGTGTTAGTGTTATGTAGGAGTTATCATACAGCTTAAGACTGAGCATTCTCACCCAGAGCCAAATTTCCTTGAGGGACACATTGAACTTCACCACCCTTCAGCATTACCCACCAAGTGCGTCCAGGCCCTTGAGTGAAAGCAACCCCACAGGTGGGTTTGCCTTTGCCTGAAGCAGGAGAAACCCAACCGGTTTTCCCCAGCAAATCCCTTTCATGCACCATAGGGACTTTATCCCCTTCTACCATATGTAGAAGGTCTGATTGAGCACCACCAGCAGTGGAACCCCTGGTGTTCACCAACCAGGTGGCTTCTGCCAACTGCTTACCCCAGTTTTTAAATGTGCCACCCCCCCCAGTACTTTCAGGGCAATTTGTAATAGTCCATTGTGTCTCTCAGTTGTTCTGGAGGCTGGTGCACTATAGGGAATATGATATGTCTGTTTGATACCATGCTCTTTGGCCCAGGTGTCTATGAGACTGTTTTTGAAATGAGTCCCATGATCTGCTTCAGTTCTTTCTGGAGTGCCATGCCTCCACAAAACTTGCTTTTCAAGGCCCGGGCCAGTGTTACGGGTAGTGGCACGGGAGATGTTTCCAGCCATGACGTGGTTGCATTGTAAGCACACAGTGCTTGCCCTGGCAGATTTGAGGGAGTGTGATGGAGTCAATTTACCAGGCCTCCCCATATTTATATTTCAGCCATCATTCCCCATGCCACAAAGGTTTTAATGGCTTGGCTTGTTTTATTGCAGTGCACGTTTCACAGTCGTGGATAACCTGTGCAATAGCGTCCATGGTTAAATCACCCCTCGGTCATGTGCCTATTTGCATGTTGCATGCCTTCCTTGGTGACCTGAAGTGTCATGGGCCCACCAAGCTAGAAATAGTTCACCTTCATGTTACCAGTCCAGACCTGTTTGGAGTACTTGAGCAGCCTTGTCCGGTTGCTGGTTGTTTTGATGTTCTTCAGTGGCTTGACTCTTGGGTATGTGAGTATCTACATGACGTACCTTTACGACTAGTTTCTCTAGCCAGGCAGCAATATCTCACCACATCATGGCAGCCCAAATGGGTTTACCTCTGTGCTGACAGCTGTTCCTCTTCCATTGCTTTAACCACTGAAGGGAGCCTTTTAGTTGCTTTCTGCTCTGGTGGCCTGAAAGGGTCGGTCAGAAACAAGAGTTAATAGGGACTGTCCCTCCTGAAAGGGTTGGCAGAAAAACAACTATTCCTTGCTATGTGACCAACAAGGGGAGAAACACACATAAAAGAGACAGCTGGGCCTTGTGATTAGTTTGCTTTGTAAATAAACTGTGCACTGATCGTGGATGCGGTGTGTTCTTAGTTTGCTTAAAGTTCTCACGAGATAAATGTCAACTATTAATAACATTCAATAGAGCTTGTTTGAGAACTCCCTTAAAGTACATGTATAAAAATCCAACCATAGAAATAAAGATTGCTACTTGCCATCAGAGCGGTAGTCCGCCTGTTTGTTAAGACGTCTCCGTCAAACCACCTCCACAAAGCATTTGCTACCATCCACGAGTCAGTATCAAGATAAAGTACTGTCTGCTTTTCTCGTTCTGTGATATCTGAAGCCAGCTGGGTGGCTTTCACTTCTGCAAACTGTCTCGATTCACCTTTTCCCTCAGCCGTTTCTGCAACTCGTCGTGTAGGACTCTACACAGCAGCTTTCCACCTTTGGTGATTTCCTACAAGACAGGAGGACCCATCAGTGAACAGAGCATACTGTTTTTCAGTTTCTGGTAGCTGATTGTATGATGGGGCTTCTTCAGCACGTGTCACCGCCTCCTCTGGTGGCATTCCAAAGTCTTTGCCTTCCAGCCAGTCCATGATCACTTCTAAGACTCCTGGATGATCAGGGCTGCCTACACAGGCTCGCTGAGTTGAGTGATTGATGCAATCAACTTATTCCTGTGGAATAAGGCTCAATGTGGGAATAAAAGCCAAGTACAGGAATGGGGCTGAATGTGGGGAGAAATGGGACTGGGTGTTCCCCCTCACTCTTCTCTCCCCCCCTCCTTGCCATGGCCTGACTGCAAGGCCTACAACAGAAAGGATGCAACAAGGGCACATCAGTATCTGAAGTGGGGGATGAGACGCCTAGAAGTAGGCATAGTTGCCTCCGGCTTATCAGCAAGGCCCTTGCTAGGACAGGAGCCTAATTATTTTCTAAGATGGATTGCAGCTGCTGCTCTGACAGCTCAGCCTACAGCTGACCTGTGCTCATTATTGTAATATCATTATAATACTAAAACACACCTAAGGCTACCCACCTCTGAGGCAAACCACTCCCAAAACCATGCCTCCTGGGCGTGCACAGTTAAGTTTTGGCATGCAAAGTGAGAATTCTTTCTCCACCAATCAGCAGGGCTTGATGTAGTGACCACAGTCACTCAAGCTTCACCTAAACTCCACCCTTAAGGTGCAAGTGACTATAAATAGTTTAGAACAAAGAGAGAGTTGTGGTGTGAGAAGGGAAAAATGTCACTGAAACTCTAGGGATCAGCTGATGGGCTGAACCCCCTTCCCCGTCCATCCTCCTCGGATTCCATTGGGGTAAGATGGTGTATTATGGGCACTAAATATACATCTTAGCATCAAGCTGATCATTAGTATCTCTCTGTACTTTAACCTTAACAGTATTTTCTCCACAGCTGCTACTGAAGCCTATTAAGTTATGAGCTGTTATTCTTAATAACATCAACTTGTTTTTATACTAAGATAGATTTAAAGGATTTTTCTAATTCAAAATTCACCAAGCTGGACTAGATTTATCGTCTTTGTGACATTGTTGAATCTAAAGTGAAACGGTATGTGGCAAGCTGTATATCAATTATCTTTGTGTTATTGCTCATTAATTACACTAATTACACTGGCTTGACAATATATATCTTTTTGCCCTTGTGACACTGTTAGTACAGACTGGTAAACTCTCCTTTGGAAGTCTCTTGTATATCTTCAAATTTTCCCACTCGTGGACTCGTGGTGTCCATCGTGTCTGTTGTCCCTCAACAAGTGACATCTCCAGGTAGCATCGGTGGCATGATGAACAGAAGAGACTTTACCCTTGAACATCCAGTCCAGTACCGGTAATCGGGATGCTAGGAGGAGCTGTGCTTCAGTCCCAATCACTTCTGAAACAGCTTTAACTCCTTCATAAGCTGTTAAGATCTCTTTTTTCAGTTGGAGCATAGTTGGCCTCGGAGACTTTGTATCCTCCACCCTAGAATCCTAGGGGTCGACCTCATGTCTGCCCTGGTGCTTTCTGCCAAAGGCTACAGGTAGGACCATTGTCTCCAGCTATGGCGTAGGGCACATTTTTTGATGTCCTGTCCTATTCAGATTGGCCTCAGGGTTACTGGGGCACAATCTCCTGTTTAATTTGTTCAAAGGCTTAAACAGTTAAAACTGTTTTTATTTTGGGTCACTTCTTGGGCAGGTCTCACAATCTGACTGGAACCAGGAAAATGCATTCTCCAGAAACCCACAATGTCTAGGAAGATCCAGATCTGACATCGGCCAGTGGGGCAGGAGACCATGTCAAGACCAGATATGGTTTTCTATTTATTTGCTTTTTTAATTCTACGGCTACATTCACAGAACAATCTGGCTGTACTATTAAAATAAGGGGACGGACAATAAGAGTCTAAATGATTTTTCCTTGCATCTTAGGAGGAAATATGAAAAGGTGTGAATGGTGAGTTGCTGCCTCCACTATGTTTAGTAACTTTAGAACTCATGCTGGAATACAGAGATCAAGAATTTCCTGAATCTGACTGGAACCAGGACCATGCATTCTCCAGAAACCCACAATGCCTAGGAAGGCTTATGTTTCCTTTTTGTTAGGTGTTGGGGACATAGCTGTTACTTTGTTTATCACATCTAATGGGATCTAATGGTGATGCCCATCTTGCCATTTAATTCCTAAATCTGTCTCTCTCATGCAGGTCCCTCGACCTTGCTTGTCTCCCCTATAGGAAAACTGGCTGTCAAAAGAAGTTGGTTCCCTGTCTTGCCTTTGTCAAAAACTTCCTCTGCTGTCTTAGCCCATATAATGATGTCATCGCTGCATTGCAGGTGTTCTGGAGCTTCACCCTTCTCCAGTGCAGCCTGGATCAGTCCATGGCAAATGGTAGGGCTGTGTTTCCACCCCTGGGGCAGTCGATTGCAGCTGTACTGGATGCCCCTCCAGGAGAAAGCAAACTGCAGCTTGACTCTGCCGCCAAAAGAATGGGGAAAACCTCATTAGCAATATCAGTTGTGGTTAACCACCTGGCTGCCTTTGATTCCAGTTCATGTTGCAGATCTTAACACGGCCAGTATGGCAGCACTAAGTGGTGATGTGACCTCATTTAGACCACAATAGTCCACTGTTAGTCTTCATTCTTCATTAGTGTCAGCAATTGGCACCTCTTGGTCTTCAACCTTCAGCAATCCCACAGCAGAAGGGTCCTCTGTAAGACCAGGCAAGGTAGACAGTGGTTTAAATAAATTCAGTAATAAATTCAGGAGCATTATTAACAACATAATGCTATTTTGCTTGGAATCTAGTGTAATCGGCTCGGTATAACAGGAGGAAGTGTAGTTCCCCCAGTTTAGCTGCTCTGGCTGGCAGCCAAACTGAGCAGTACAATCCTCCTTATCCCAGGCAAGGCCAAACGTGTAATTAAAAAAAAGCTCGCAAAGTGATGCCCAAGAGTCTCGGATAAAGTCCCAGTTACACGTATCGCAAGGTATATTACAATGAGACCACAAATGAGTATCATTTTCATCCAGCGCTTAAAAGTGATAACTGCCAGGATGATGCAGAGAGCAATTAAGCCAGAACATATCTGCTGTCTCACATGCCACACTGAGGGAACCAGCTGGAAACAAACAGGCATCATATGGTATTTTGTTCCCAAAATTTGCAGGGAAATCAACTACTATAAATCATAGAACCATAGAATGGTTTGGGTTGGAAGGGATCTTAAAGATCATCCAGTTCCAACCCCCCTGCCATGGGCAGGGACACCTCCTGCAGGACCAGGCTGCTCCAAGCCCCATCCAGCCTGGCCTTGAACGCCTCCAGGGATGGGGCAGCCACAACTTCCCTGGGCAACCTGGGCCAGGGTCTCACCACCCTCATTGTGAAGAGACAAATACTACCGTATAGCTCGCACTCAGGCCATATATGATGGAACATGCCTTTTGCCAGTGCCTCTCATCGATAGCAACCAAGACTGAGGGCCATTAAGCAGCCATAAGTCCTATGAGCCGTTTGTAGTCCATCAGCACCTGCATGTATTTTAATGCACGGGAGACCACAAATAGTTGATAAATGTTGAGATGATGGAAAGGTTTTGCTCTCAGTGGAACTTATTCATTACTGTATGCCTTATGATTACTTCAATAGAGAAGGGAAATCAAGTTTCTTACCCGATTAGGCTGAGGTACTTAATGCCTTCTTTGCCTCAGACTTTAATAGTAAGGAAAGTTGTTCCCTCTGTGTGCACACCCAGGAGTTAGAGGAGCAGAATAAAGCTTCCATGATCCAAGAGGAGGTGGTTAGAGACTTCCTTGCCCAGCTAGACACCCATAAGTCTATGGGGCCAGATGGGAACCACGCAAGAGTATTGAAGGATCTGGTGGATGTGCTTGCCAACCCCCTTTCCATCATCTTCCAGCGGTCCTGGCTGACTGGGGAAGTTCCACTGGACTGGAGGCTGGCTAAGGGAGGAGGTAAAGAAGCTGAGGACTATCAGGGAATGTGAAAGGGAGATAGACCAGTGAAGCAGTGCCCTCTCACTAACTCAGTGGGCTGCTGGAGCTGGTGTGTCTGAACACCACCCACCTGCAAGGTTGGGGCAACAAGAGATGGGGTATGGCAGCAAGTTCCTGCCAGATGAAGGAAACCTGCTCCCTTCACCCAGACAACAAAACCCCAGATCCCCCTGAAGAACAAATACAAAGCACTGCAGGTGGAATCCAACCCTGAGGATGAGGATGATGGCTCCCACAGCCTAGAATCTTTCCCTAGGCTGCACCATCCTCAGAAAAAAAATATAAACATCCTCCATTAAAAAGAAGAGGAGAGTGATTGTCAAAAGGGATTCCCTTCTAAAAGGAACGGAGGGACCCATCTGCAGATGGACCTTCTCCACAGAGAGGTCTGCTGCTTAGCGGGGGCATCAGTGAAGGAGGTAGCTAGAAAACTTCCTTCCCTGGTCCAAGAGACGGACTATTGTCCTCTGATAGTATTCCAAATTGGTAGTGATGATATAGAGAATAGAAAGCCCAAAGCCATCAAGAGAGACTTCAGGGCTCTAGGGAAAATGATGGAGAGCTCTGGGGCTCAAATAGTATTTTGCTCCATCCCAAGGAAAGCCTAGCTAAGCTCATTGAGCTGTAGGCAGTGCCCCCCTCTCAAACCAGCTCGTGCCTCTGCTCCTGTTATGGGCTCCACTTGCGAAAGCTGCCTCCGAGTGGAGGAACTCCTTCGCATGGTGGAGGAGTTAAGGGAAGAGGTAAAGAGGCTGAGGACCATCAGGGAATGTGAGAGGGAGATAGACATGTGGACCAGTGCCCTCTCACTCCCTCAGCAACCTGTTGCACCTGGTGTAACTGATAACCACCCACCTGCACGCTGCAGGCTTGGGACCAAAAGGGATGGGGAATGGCAGCAGGTTCCTTCCAGGGGAAGGAAGCCTGCTCCCCATAAGCAGTCAGCAACACCTGAGATCCCCCTGGCAAACAAGTACCGTGTGCTCCAGGAGGAAACTAGTCCTGAGGATGGTGGTCATCATAGCCTAGAATCTTTTCCTAGGCCACGCCATCCTCGGAAGAAAATCACAACCTCCTCCACTAAGAAGAAGAGGAGGGTGATTGTTGTAGGGGACTCCCTCCTCAAAGGAGCGGAGGGACCCATTTGCAGACCTGACCCTCTCCACAGGGAGGTCTGCTGCCTGCCAGGGGCATCAGGGCGGGAAGTAGCTAGGAAACTCGCCTCCCTGATCCATGAGACGGACTACTACCCTCTGGTAGTAGTCCAGACTGGTAATGATGGCCTAGCCAACAGAAAGGCTAAGGACATCAAAAAAGACTTCAGGGCCCTTGGGAAGACGATGGAGGGCTCAGGGGCACAGGTGGTGTTCTGCTCCATCCCCAGGATACATGGAGTAGACCTGCAGAATACTAAGAAGGACTCAATTAATGCCTGACTCTGAACCTGGTGCGAGGAAAAGGGCTTTGGGTTCTTTGACCATGGAGTGGTTCGTGCACCCCCTGACATGGGTGCAAAGGTTGGGACACGTGGGTCTCCTAGTGGGGCTAAGGCCCTTGCTAATAACTTAGCTAAGCTCATAAATCAATCTTTAAACTAGGTGTGAAGGGGGAGGGGATTGAGTCCAGGCTAGACAACTGCATGCCTGGACGTGGGCCACTGGAGTTTAGGAGGGGGCATGCTGGTGAGGACCACCAGCGCGTCACCATACAGGAAGTGGGGGAGAATGCAGCCTCGCTCAACAAGGGAGATATAGATATTCTGACATCAACTACTCCAGTTAAGAGGCAATTGGGAACATGCACTGTCCCCTCTAGGAGGGCTGAAGGCTCGGCTACTCAGCTGAAGTGCATTTACACCAATGCACACAGCATGGGGAATAAGATGGAAGAGCTGGAAGCCGTTGTAGGGCAAGGTGCCTATGATGTCGTTGCCATCACGGAAACGTGGTGGGATGACTCTTATAACTGGAGTTCAGGTATGGTGGGGTATAAACTCTTCAGGAGGGATAGAAAGGATAGGAGAGGGGGTGGAGTAGCCCTCTTTGTAAGGGAGGACTTGGACACCTCTGAGATGGACTGTGGCGATGAGGAGATTGAGTGCCTGTGGGTTAAGATCAAGGGAGCCCATAAGAAGGGAGACTTTGTGATGGGAGTCTGTTACAGGCCACCCAGCCAAGGAGAAGCAGCTGATGAGCTCTTCTATAAACAGCTGGGGTCAATCTCCAAGTCAGTGCCTCTTGTCCTTGTGGGAGACTTCAATCTCCCTGATATCTGCTGGAAGTACAATACAGCAGAAAGGAAGAAGTCTAGGAGGTTCCTGGAGTGCGTGGAAGACAACTTCCTTGCACAGCTGGTTAATGAACCTACGAGGAAAGGTGCCTTCCTGGACTTGCTGTTTGTCAACAGAGAGGGGCTTGTGGGGGATGTGATAGTAGGGGGTCGCCTAGGTCTTAGTGATCACGAGATGATAGGGTTTTCTGTCCTAGGTGAAGTGAAGAGGGTGCTAAGCAGGACAGTAGCACTACATTTTCAGAGGGCAGACTTTGAACTGTTTAGAAGGCTGGTTGGCAAAGTCTCCTGGGAGACAGCACTTGAGGGCAAGGGAGCCCATGAGGGCTGGGACCTCTTCAAAAAGGAGATCCTAGCAGCTCAGGAGAAAGCCATCCCTGTGTTCTGGAAAAAAGGCCGGCAGGGGAAAAAACCAGCTTGGTTGAGTAGGGAAATCTTGAGTGAAATTAGGAAAAAAAGGAATATTTATAAGCTCTGGAAGAGGGGACAGGCCTCTTGGGGGGACTACAGCAGTGAAGCGAGGCTATGTAGGGAAAAAATCAGAGGGGCTAAGGCTGACCTAGAGATCAGATTAGCTAAGTCTGCAAAAGACAATAAAAAATCTTTTTATAAGTATATTAACAGTAAAAGGAGGACAAGGGAGACCATACAGTCCCTTTTGGACTCAGAGGGAACAGCAGTGACAGGGGACGAGGAGAAGGCTGAGGTACTTAATGCCTTCTTTGCCTCAGTCTTTAATTGTAAAGAAAGCTGTTCCCTCTGTGTAGATACCCGGGATACAGAGGAGCAATAAGAGGCTCCCATAGTCCAAGAGGAGGTGGTCAGAGCCCTGCTTGGCCAACTGGACACCCACAAGTCTATGGGGCCAGATGGGATACATCCTAGGGTTTTGAGGGAGCTGGCGGATGTATTGGCCAAACCCCTTTCCATCATCTTCCAGCAGTCCTGGAAGACTGGGGAGGTACCTCTGGACTGGAGACTGGCTGATGTAGTTCCCATTTACAAGAAGGGTAGCAGGGAGGATCCGGGGAGCTACAGGCCAGTCAGTCTGACCTCAGTGCCAGGGAAAGTCATGGAACAGGTGAACTTGAGTGCTATCATGAAGCACTTGCAAGAGAACCAGGTGATCAGGCCCAGTCAACATGGGTTTACCAGAGGCAGGTCCTACCAAACCAACCTGATCGCCTTCTATGACCAAGTGACTCGGCTGCTGGATGAGGGAAAGGCTGTGGATGTGGTCTTTCTGGACTTCAGTAAAGCCTTTGACACAGTTTCTCACAGCATTCTGCTACGGAAACTGTCAGCCTCTGGCCTGGACAGACGCACACTCTCCTAGGTAGAAAACTGGCTGGATGGCCGGGCCCAGAGAGTGGTGGTAAATGGTGTTAAGTCCAGCTGGAGGCCAGTGACAAGTGGTGTTCCCCAGGGCTCAGTGCTAGGTCCAGTCCTGTTCAATGTCTTTATCAATGACCTGGATGAGGGCATTGAGGGTACCCTTAGCAAGTTTGCGGATGACACAAAGCTGTGTGGAAGTGCTGATCTGCTGGAGGGTAGGGAGGGTCTGCAAGGGGACCTAAACAGGCTGGACCCCTGGGCAGTGTCCAACGGCATGAGGTTTAACACGGCCAAATGCCGGGTCCTGCATTTGGGGCACAACAACCCTATGCAGAATTACAGACTGGGAGAAGCCTGGTTGGAAAACTGCCAGGAGGAGAGGGACCTGGGGGGTGTTGGTCGACAGCCGACTGAACATGAGCCAGCAGTGTGCCCAGGTGGCCAAGAAGGCCAATGGCATCCTGGCTTGTATCAGAAACGGTGTGACCAGCAGATCCAGGGAGGTGATTCTCCCTCTGTATTCAGCACTGGTGAGGCCGCTCCTTGAGTACTGTGTCCAGTTCTGGGCCCCTCAGCACAAGAAGGACGTTGAGGCTCTGGAGCAAGTCCAGAGAAGAGGGACGAGGCTGGTGAAGGGGCTGGAGAACAGAACCTATGAGGAGCGGCTGAGAGAGCTGGGGTTGTTTAGCCTGGAGAAGAGGAGGCTGAGAGGAGACCTCATTACTCTCTACAAGTACCTGAAAGGAGGTTGTAGAGAGGAGGGAGCTGGCCTCTTCTCCCAAGTGACAGGGGACAGGACGAGAGGGAATGGCCTCAAGGTCTGCCAGGGTAGATTTAGGCTGGAGATTAGGAGGAGGTTTTTCACACAGAGGGTCATTGGGCATTGGAATAGGCTGCCCAGGGAGGTGGTTGATTCACCTTCCCTGGAGGTGTTTAAGGCACGGGTGGATGAGGTATTGAGGGACTTGGTTTAGTGTTAGGTAGGAATGGTTGGACTAGAAGATCCGATGGGTCCCTTCCAACCTGGTTGTTCTGTTCTGTTCTGTTCTGTTCTGTTCTGTTCTTTTCTGTTCATTAACCGAGCTTTAAACTAGATGTGAAGGGGGAGGGGGATGAGACCAGGCTAGATAGGAGTGAGCCTGGACGTGGGGCACTGGTGACTCGGAGATGATGTGCTGGTGAGGACCACCAGTACATCACCACACAGAAAGTGGGGACAATTACACCTGGGGGTGGTAAGGAAGATAGGGGCACTCTGGTGCTAGGTACTCCAATGACCAGGCAATTGGGAATGAACTCTGTTCCCTCTAAGAGGACTGAAGTCTTGGTAGCTCAGCTGAAGTGCATTTACACCAATGCACGCAGCATGGGGAAAAAGATGGAAGAACTGGAAGCTGTTGTAGGGCAAGGAGCCTCTGATGTTGCCATCACGGAAACATGGTAGGATGACTCATATAACTGTAGTACATATATGGTGGGATACAAACTCTTCAGGCAGGATAGGAAGGGTAAGAAAGGAGGTGAGGTAGCCCTCTTTGTAAGGGAGGACTTGGACACCATTGAGATGGATAGTGACGATGAGAAGATCAAGTGCCTTAACTCCGCTTATACAGCTGCATCCAGTGACAGGACGGTGAATTCTGTGGTAGGGGGTGGCCATTAAAGGCGGTGGGGCGCTTCTCTGAGCAAGGAAAAGCCTAAAAAAAATTGATCGCGGGGGGCGGGGGAGTTGGCGCTAGGCTCCTGGGTCAGCAGCCGGTCCCGCGTGGTGCCTGATGGGAGGGGGCGGTCCTGGAAACTACCGTGGGGGATTTAAACGGTCCTTAGGGAGCACAGCGGCCAGAGCATGGGTAAGGAGGCGTGGGAACTCCTTTATATGGTGGAAGAGCTGAGGAAAGAAGTGAGGGTTGGAGGAAGCCTGGGGCAAAGTGATCACGAGATGATAGAGTTCTCAGTTCAGGGTGAGATGAAGAAGGAGGTTAGCAGAACAGTCGTGCTCAACTTTCAGAGAGCAGACTTTGGACTGTTCAGAAGGCTGGTCGGAAAAGTCCCATGGGAGGTACTCCTTAAGGGCAAGGGAGTCTACAAGGGCTGGGTACTCTTCAAAAAGGAACTCCTAGCAGCTCAGGAGAAAGCCGTACCCATGTTCCGGAAAAGTATTCGGTGGGGTAAGAAAACAGCGTGGTTGAACAGGGAGGTCCTGAGAGATGTCAATACGAAGAGGAAGGTCTATGAGCTTTGTAGGAAGGGGCAGGCGTCCTGGGTGGACTATAGGGAGGAAGCAAGAATGTGCAGGGAAAAAATCAGGAGGGCTAAGGCCCAACTAGAAATCAGATTGGCCGAATCTGTGAAGGACAATAAAAAAATCTTTCTACAAATGTATCAACAGTAAAAGGAGGACTAAGGAGAATCTCCAGTCCCTACTAGATGCAGAGGGAACAACAGTAACAGGGGATGAAGACAAGGCTGAAGTACTCAATGCCTACTTTGTTTCAGTCTTTAATAGTAAGGAAAGTTGTTCCCTCTGCGCACAAGCCCAGGAGTTAGAGGAGCAGAATGAAATTCCCATGATCCAAGAGAAGCGGTTAGAGACTTGCTTGCCTGGCTAGAGACCCACAAGTCTATGGGGCCATATGGACTCCACCCAAGAGTTTTGAGGGTACTGGACGATGTACTTGCCAAACCCCTTTACATCATCTTCCAGCGGTCCTGGATGACTGGGGAGGTACCGCTGGACTGATGTTGTGCCCATCTATAAGAAGGGGCACAAGGCGGATCCGGGGAACTACAGGCCTGTGAGTCTGACTTCAGTAACAGGGAAAGTCATGGAACAGGTGATCTTGAGTGCTATCATGAAGCACATGCAAGAGAACCGGGTGATCAGGCCTAGTCAACATGGGTTCGCGAAAGGCAGATCTTGCCAAACTAACCTGATCGCCTTCTGTGACCAAGTGACTCGGCTGCTGGATGAGGGAAAGGCTGTGGATGTGGTCTTCCTGGACTTCAATAAAGCCTTTGACACAGTTTCTCATAGCATTCTGCTATGGAAACTGTCAGCCCCTGGAGTGGAGAGGTGCACACTCTCCTGGGTGGAAAACTGGTTGGATGGCTGGACCCAGAAAGTGGTGGGAAATGGAGTTAACTCCAGCTGGAGGCCAGTGACAAGTGGGATTCCTCAGGGCTCAGAGCTGGGTCCAGCCCTGTTCAATGTCTTTATCAATGACCTGGATGAAGGCATTGAGTGCACCCTTAACCAATTTGCAGGGGATACTAAGCTGGGTGGAAGTGTCGATCTGCTGGAGGGTAGGAAGGCTCTACAAAGGGATCTGAACAGGCTGGACCACTGGGCTGAGTCCAGTGGCATGAGGTTTAACAAGGCCAAATGCCGGGTCCTGCCCTTGGGGCACAACAACCCTATGCAGAGCTACAGACTGGGAGAAGTCTGTCTAGAAAGCTGCCTGGAGGAGAAGGACCTGGGAGTGCTGGTTGACAGTTGTCTGAACATGAGCCAGCAGTGTGCCCAGGTGGCTAAGAAGGCCAATGGCATCTTGGCTTGGATCAGAAACAGCATGACCAGCAGGTCCAGGGAGGTGATTCTCCCTCTGTACTCAGCACTGGTGAGACCGCTCCTTGAATACTGTGTTCATTTCTGGGCCCCTCACCACAAGAAGGATGTTGAGGCTCCGGAGCAAGTCCATAGAAGAGCAACAAAGCTGGTGAAGGGGCTGGAGAACAGGCCTTATGAAGAACAGCTGAGAGAGCTGGGGTTGTTTAGCCTGGAGAAGAGGAGGACTGGCAAGACTGGGAGGACTGGGAACCAGGGCACTGGGAGGACTGGGGCTGAGAACTGGGAGGACTAGGAGCTGAAGGATGGAGGTGCAAGACTGGGAAGACTTGGAGCTGTGGAACTGGGGACTGGGAGCACTGAGAGTTGGGGACTGAGAGGACTGAGAGCACTGGGAGATGGGGACTGGGAGGACTGGGAGATGGGGACTGGGAGCACTGGGAACACTGGGAGATGGGGACTGGGAGCACTGGGAACACTGGGAGATGGGGACTGGTGACACGCGGAATCAAGACTCCATGACTTATAAAGTTATAAAGTAGGTATGTTTATTCAGCGCTGAGACGCACGGGAGAATCATTTCTCCAAAACAACGTGCGTACCCATCATGGCAACTCCTCTTAGCTTTATGCAGTGAACTGTTACATATTCCTAAAATGCTTATACATATTAATGAGTTTAAGAAGAGACCTCTTCCTGTTTTTTGCTTGTGAAGGATTTTCCCAGGGATGGTGCTTGTGAAGGATTTTCCCAGGGATGGGGGCAGTTGTCTTCCTTCTGCATCCCTGCTCTCAGGAATCCAGTTGTCCTTATCAATGGTGTTTCCGCTCTTATCACAGGTCCAGATGACTTGTCCTGCTTCTCAGAAGTCTTTTAACAATAGGTCCCCTTCCTACATAAGGCTTATAGAGATATGTTGTTTTAGCTAAACAACTGTCATCCTGATGTATTCTGTAGGTATAAGCAGTTTCTATTCCACTATCCTTCAAGTGTCAGTTGCTTTGCTAAAATAATTTTCTGCAGTGTTAGTCCTTTCTTTGTTTTCATCTGGGGCTGCTAAACAATGGGTATCCTGTTAGTAGTTCCCCTAGGCCCCAAATCAATCCCCCCTTTTCTATAAGATTAGTAAATTCTTTTACTACTTAACATGAAGATCCTTTTTCTAGTATCTTCTCAAAATATTTATTTGACTTCAACTTCTGGAGAAGTTGGTGTTTCTTCCAAGTACTGTATGTGTCTCCAGTACTTTAAAGGCACCACAGGGGACATTTGACTAAAATAAGGATCATTATTACCAAAACCTAGGATGCAGCTATTGTTGCCAACAGCTGTCTCAACCAATTTAGATTCAGGGGCCAGGATGTAAGTTTTCCCCAAATGTTAGTTAATCCCCATGAGGTGTTATCCTGAGTTATCATATGTAATTTTCTATTTTTTCCCAAATTTGGCGTGAGTCTGTTTCAATTTGGTTTTTGGTGTTTTTTGTTTGTTTATATACCATATCCTAGGGTCAAAAACACAAATAGTTTTCCATTACTACGGGCAAAGCGCTCGGAGGTCATTAGTGTGGGCAAAGGGCGGGCGGTGCGCATGCACACATAAAGCCCCTGGGGTTGGAACGGGAGACTGCGCATGCGCACTGCGAGCGGCGACGCCTCCTAGCGGCCATTACTGAGGGCAGCGTCGCCCTTTGCGCATGCGCACTGAGCCTCACCCTGAGCTTGGGGAAGACCTTCAGGATGATGGAGTCCAACCATTCCCATCAATCACTAACCTATGGCCCTCAGCGCCTGTTCAACCAACACCCCCAGGTCCTTCTCCTCCAGCCACTTTCCAACCATACTTCTCCTAGTCCTTCTCCCAGAACATCAAAAGCTGCAGATCCAACTCCAGATGCAACTCAAGATCCACCGTCCACACTTGGACCATCAACCAGCTCCACACCAAGACCCCAAAATGACCCCAAAGACCCCAAATTCCTGTCCCCAGTGGCTCAGATCCTGCTCTGTGGGTCCTGGACCTCAAAAGCTGGAGATCCAACTCCAGATCCAACTCAAGATCCACTGTCCATGCTTGGACCATCAACCAACTCCACACCAGGAGCTCAAAATGACCCCAAAGACCCCAAATCCATGTCCCCAGCAGCTCAGATCCTGCTCTGTGGGTCCCAGAACATCAAAAGCTGGAGATCCAACTCCAGATGCATCTCCAGATCCACCATCCACACTTGGACCATCAACCAGCTCCACACCAGGACTTCAAAATGACCCCAAAGACCTCAAATCCCTGTCCCCAACGGCTCAGATCCTGCTCTGTGGGTCCCAGAACATCAAAAGCTGGAGATCCAATTCCAGATGCAACTCTAGATCCAACTCCAGATCCACCAGATCCAGGAGCACCAGGACATCCCATAACTGCTCCCTGGAAAATTCCTGTCCCCCTCTCTACCCCTGCCCCATGCCACCAGCACCTCCAGGTCCCACGGAATGGAGATGGGAACTGGGAGCCCTGGGAGATGGGGACTGGGAGATGGGGACTGGGAGCACTGGGAGAACTGGGAGATGGGGACTGGGAGCACTGGGAGGACTGGGAGATGGGGACTGGGAGAACTGGGAGATGGGGACTGGGAGCGCTGGGAGGACTGGGAGATGGAGACTGAGGACTGGGAGATGGGGACTGGGAGCACTGGGAGATGCGGAGTGAGGACTGGGAGATGGGGGTTGGGAGCAGTGGGAGATGGGGACTGGGGGCACTGGGAGCACTGGGAGATGGGGACTGGGAGGACTGGGAGATGGAGACTGGGAGCACTGGGAGCACTAGGACCCGGAACACTGGGGGCCCTGTGGGCGTGGCCAGGACTATTTGTGGAGGCGGCACAGGCTCCTGGCTCGGTGCCAGCCGCGGGGTGACCCTCGTGTCCCCTCCGCGTCCTCCAGACACCAGAGGCTGAGGGGAGACCTCACTGCTCTCTGCAACTACCTGAAAGGAAGTTGTAGAGAGGAGGGGGCTGTCCTCTTCTCCCAAGTGACAGGGGACAGGACAAGAGGGAATGGCCTCAAACTCCGCCAGGGGAGATTTAGGCTAGACATTACGAAAAAATTCTTCACAGAAAGGTGTTGTAAAGCAGATGCAGAGATCAATCTGATCAGTCAGCAAGCACCTTTATTCAGTTTAGCCCCCTTTCTATATACCCCATTCGGTTACATAACTGTGTGCCCACAAGGGTGACTACAACATACTGTTGGCTAAAGGTAGCTGTCCATAAGGCTATTACCAACATATTATTGGCTAAGCTAGCATGCATGCCAAGAAACCAAGTTATACTAAAGTTAGCTATGTTGACAGTTCATGTCCATTGTTTTCCTTTCAGGTGGTACTCGTTCCCACCGAACTAGCTGCTGGGTTCCTCCCAGCTGGCCTGTGTTTATCTTTTGGTTCTCTGCTTCAAGGTCTTGTTAGAGTTGCTCAGTATCAAGCAGTCTCACAGCACCCAGGCCTTCTTCTCTGTAAAATCTTCCCACAGAAAGGGTCATTGGGTACTGGAACAGGCTGCCCAGGGGAGTGGTTGATTCACCTTCCCTGGAGGTGTTTAAAGGTTGGGTGGATGAGGTGCTGCGGGGCATGATTTAGTGTTTGATAGGAGTGTTTGGACTCAATGATTCTGTGGGTCTTTTCCAACCTTCTGATTCTGTGATCTGATATAGTTGGGATCTTCCTTTTTTGACAGTCTTTCGCTATACTATAATTTTAGTTTTCCTTGATCTTGCTAATCCAGAGTCAGGCATGGTAACTACCTATCTTCTTATCTGGTGTATTGCAGGACATTTTCCTGAAGTACAAAGCAGGGAGTGAGTGGTATGAGATGGGGCAGGATTGGATTCTCAGGAAGCTTTCTTTTATCTGATCAGATTAGATGTGTGCTTTTGTCTTTAATAGGTTTAACCATATTTGATTCATATATGGGGATCTGTGGGTTTTTTTTTTTAACTATTAGGGCCTTCCTGTTATAGATAGAATAAACTGAGGCACAGAGTGGTGAAATAACTTGTTCAAATGTTGCCTGTGGTAGAGCAAACAATAGAAGGCAGGTTGCTCAAGTCCTCTTACATCTCTTTATTACTTCTGTGCTGGTTTAGTCTAGGAGTTACTATTTGTTACTTGCACATCCTTAGCTTTTCTGGTTTTAATAATATATGAGTACAATCAGTTGCTCACATATGCCTGATTTGTCTGTAAAATGAGATTATTCATACTACAGGTGAATGTGCTAGTAAGGCTGACTTGCACACCCTAATTCCCTGAAGCCTTTCATACTTGTAGGAAGTTTTGTGGTGATCAAAGTCAATGTATTAGCCAAACACTTTGCAAAGGCATTGTCATTTTGTTTTGCTCCCCTTGTTCCAGGCAGTTTAACCATGCCACAGGATATGATACAGTGGGCTGGATCTGGTGCACTATTTTATCCAAGTTTTTTGTCGCTCATCTCCTTTTAAGGAATGACAGGGAAGTGGCAGCCATACACACGGATAAACAACTGTCACGGCAGAGATGCTTTGAACTGTCCTGTTCATTTGGGAAAGTTACATAAGATAAAGCCGAATCCGGAAAGCATTAGTAATTGTGGGCATGAAAGATTTCACTGTGGCATGTATGCTGAGACAAGCAGCCGATGCCTTGGCATATCCGTGATATTAGCAGCAAGCACAGAGCAAACAGCCAATGTTCTCATGCTTGCTAGCTTGTTGAGATCTTGGAATCTTTACTAAGACCCGTGAGTTAATAAGAAAAGAATGCATTAGACAGAAAACATGAAGATAAGGGGCACGTCTGTGGTAAATAGTTGGTTGCAGTCTATCGCTGTAACTGCAGGACATAGGTGGAAATTCACTGGGGTAGCTGCTGACTGGATACAGAAACACTATATAAGGTTTGCATCCTCTCAATAAAGGTGATCTCGCTTATTGCCTCATTGACGGGGTCTGTGCCTTAATCAATACAAGTGATGGTACACCAAGATCCAATTATCAACACTATGGTTTTGGAACTTTCCATCACTTTCTGCCTCCCTCATCCTAGGGTGGGCATCCTCTGCACCTTTCCCCATGCTCTCTGAAGTCAGGGGGGGAGTGGGAGGGGGTTTGTTACCCCCACCTCTGCCACACATCTGCCATGACCCTGCCACATCTGACCACCTCCCTGCCCCACCTGACACATAGAATCATAACTGTATAACTCATGAAGTTATAAAGTAGGTATATTTATTCAGCGCTGAGATGCATGGGAGAATTATTTCTCAAAAAAAACCATGTGTGCCCACCGTGGCAACTTGTCTCAACTTTATATAGGAAAGCATTACATATTCATAAAATTCTAAAAAAGTCTATACATATTCATAACATTTCCCCGCTTCTTATTATAATGAGTTTGAGAATAGTCTCTTCCTGTTTGTGCCTGTGCAGTGTCTTCTCAGGAAGAAGGCCAATTGTCTTAACTTCCTTTAACTTCAATCTGTGTGCATGTTCTCCAGATTCTTGGCTTTCTTGTCAGCGTTTT
Organism: Coccyzus lansbergi; assembly: GCA_033558105.1. Taxonomy (NCBI): domain Eukaryota; kingdom Metazoa; phylum Chordata; class Aves; order Cuculiformes; family Coccyzidae; genus Coccyzus; species Coccyzus lansbergi. Next base: position 184,685 of record JAUMJK010001643.1, on the reverse strand, counting down.
TTTTCTGCTCTTATCACAGTTCCAGATAACTTGTCTTGCTTATCAGAAATCATCTAGCAACAGACCCCTTCCTACATAAAGGCTTATAGAAATATGTTGCTTTAACTAAACAACTGTCATCCTGTGTATTCTTTAAGTGTGGGCAGCTTCTGTTCTGCTGTTCTTTAAGTGTCAGTTGCTTCAGCTAAATTATTGCTATTCTGTTCACCCCTTAAGTGTTAGTCCCTTCTTTGTGCTTATCTTGAGCTGACTTATTGCTAAAAAGCTAAACAATTGTTATCCTGTTAGATATAAATGTCATCAATTTTTAGTCCACCTAGCCCTGTATCACATCACACACACCCCACCACCACCGGTGATTGCAGCACCAGTCTGTCACTCTGCTGAAAAGACAAAGTACCACAAGGTGTAGGAAAAGGAACGTGGTTTGCGTTATTCTCCATGTGCTCATACTTTGTATATATCACTCCAAGAGCACGTCTACTGTCAACTGTTCTGGGACATTTGTCATCATTAAAACAGCTTTAAAATTCTTCTGAAAACAGATTATGTTTCTCAAATACACAGCTGAAAAGTGAAAACATAAGTATATTGCATTTTTCCTGAATGTCAGTGGACACTGCTGCTTTTGACAAACAAGAGACCTGTGAATTATTACAGTATTTCTTAATGCCTTGGTAAGATGCATCCAGGCTGTACCACAGGCACATAGTAAGGGTTAGCATAAGTTTGAGCCCTAGAAGTGCCACGACAGTAAGAGCTTACAAATGGTACCCTACCTGTTCGCTTTGTCCAGAAGGACATGGGCACCAACCTGCCAATAGGAGATGAGACAGAGCAAGATCAAATCTGAACAACAGAACACAACTCGAGTCAGCCAACTTGTCAGTCGATCAGTGTATGTAAATAAACCGAAGCCTGCCGTCCAATCAGGAAATAAGAAGAGAGGAGCATGGTGGCATATTGGTGGGCAGCCCATGGCGAGATGGTGTGTTCCTTGCTCCTGATCGAGTCTCTAGCTGCACAGTGTTCACTGGGTGATTGCTTTGGCGACGTAGTGAGTGATGTGGTGCAGGCTGGGCAGGCCGGGCCCTCGACATTGTTCTGTGCAGTCGGGTGATGGTGGTGGTTGGTGTGTTGTGTCCTGGGTGTCCTTGCTCAAAGGCGTGTGGCAGCCTCAGTCCATACCGTGACGGGAAGGAGAAAAGTGTAGTCTGTGTAGCGGTGGAGTGTCAAGGTGGCGAGAGGAGAGTGGTGGGAATGAGAAGGAGATATGGGCCGCCTATGGATCAGGTGCCGTGCAGACAGCCTGCAGTTTCTACACGGATCCTCCGTGGTCAGTGGACAGGTTGGGGCTCTGGGTCCCGAGCGGGTCTTTGGAGATCAGTCCGATAACAGTGGTGATGGGGTGGGCATTGTCGTCATTGCTGCTCCCAGGGAATGGTAGCTTCACGTCCCGGCCCTCCTTACCTGCTGGTCTGAGTGGTAGGTAGGGGAGGTTAGAGACGCTGTCCTGTTGCCTTCTCCTGGACGGCGAAGGGCATGGCCCCACGGCGCACCCTGTGGGGTCAAGGAAGACTGTCTTTGGCACTTGCCATCTACAGTGCCCCTGAGTGAGCTGCCGTTGCACAGGCCTTGATGGCTTTCTCCCCGGCAATGCGCGGGGGCTCTGCAGTTGTAGGGAGAGAGTCCGCCTTCCCATGCATCCTCTCCCTCCCCTGTGTCCCCAGCCTTCCGTTAGGGGTTTGAGGAGCTACAGTGATGGGCCCATATGAGTGTGGTTTCCATTTATAAAACCAAAAGAACACTATCTGACAGTTTGATACTCGGTGTGTTGTCATATGATTTTCAGTTAAGCTCCACGCAGGTTTTTTTGACTGAAAACAAAGACAAGCAGGAAATAGACAGGATTTATAAAACATCCCTTTTGAACCACCATTTTGAAATTTAAAAAAACTATAGAATCATAGAATCATAAAACAACCAGGTTGGAAGAGACCCACCGGATCATCGAGTCCAACCATTCCTATCAAACACTAAACCATGCCCCTCAGCACCTTGTCCACCCATGCCTTAAACACCTCCAGGGAAGGTGAATCAACCACCTCCCTGGACAGCCTGTTCCAATGCCCGGTGATCCTTTCTGTGAAAAACTTCCTCCTAATCTCTAGCCTAAATCTCCCCTGGTGGACCTTGAGGCCATTCCCTCTTGTCCTGTACCCTGTCACTTGGGAGAAGAGGCCAGCTCCCTCCTCTCTACAACCTCCTTTCAGGTAGTTGTAGAGGGCAATGAGGTCTCCCCTCAGCCTCCTCTTCTCCAGGCTAAACAACCCCAGCTCTCTCAGACGTTCCTCATAAGACCTGTTCTCCAGCCCCTTCACCAGCTTCGTGGCTCTTCTCTGGACTCTCTCCATAGCCTCAACATCCTTCTTCTGGTGAGGGGCCCAGAACTGCACACAGTATTCAAGGAGCGGCCTCACCAGTGCCGAGTACAGAGGGAGAATAACCTCCCTTGACCTGCCGGTCACACCATTTCTGACACAAGCCAGGTGTAGGGATTGGTGATCGGAAGATCTCACGATGTACGGAAAGAATAGGGAATGTAAACTGCCAACGTGGCATTAAGGAAGTGTAGCGGTAGCGAGAACCCGGTTTGTGGAAAGGTACCAGGAGGCGTGGTTAGCTTTAAGAGACTATATAAGGCTACGTTGTTATTGAATAAACGCCTTTGTAGCATCCTCATATTGGTGTCTGTGTTACTTGGCCCGGAGGCGGGGGGTGTCTCTGTGCCGTCTCCCCCGAACGGGTTGTTGTTGCTGAACGTACTGCAACAAGTGGTGACCCCGACGTGATACTGGGAGGTGGTGTGCCGCGGGCGGCGGAGAAGGATCCGGATCATGGTTAAGGTCGTACAGACGTGTGCTCGGGAATGGGAATGGGTTTCTATGAAACCGGCAGCAGTTAGAAGCTGCATTGAGCGGCTCCTGAAAGATGGAGAGATCAGCTGCCCAGGGAATATATTATTCCCTGAGAGCTGGGACAAATGCAAGTCTGCTTTAGCGGACTACGCTATGCATGCAAAAGATTCTAAAGACTTAAAGACGTGGGGGGATATTACCCGACTCCTTCGAAGGGCCCGGGAAGAGCGGGATACTTGGGAGGCAGCCCGGGAGGCGTTGTTTCTCAACAGGGTGGATGGTTTACAGACAGAGGGAAAAGATGAGGGAGAAGAGGTCGAGGGTGGTGAAGGTGTTGGGAGTCGTGTGGTAGCTGTTAATTTGTCTGAGGAGAACGATAGGGCCACTGCGGCCACAGCAGCCTTAGATAGTAATAATAAACCGAGAATACACACCTTAGGTGCAGAGCCATCAGCAACTGCCGATAACCCCTTTGATCCGGGTCCAAGAGACACGGAGAAGAGGCGTGAGCCACAGCAGTGTGGTGGGAAAGTTGGGATATTGCAAGCTTTGTTCTGTGTACGTAACAGCAATCCGGCAACCCCCCTTCCCCCGTTCCCGCGGCCCCGGCTGGAGCGGCTTGCAGCAGCCCCTGAGAGAACTCTGCTTTATTTTCATCAGCTGAGGTGCGGGGACCTTGAACAGCTGCAGACTTTTCCTGGGATTTGTTCGTGGGAGGACAGACTCAGGGCCCTGCAAGGAAGGTGTTGACTGTTCTGCTAGCATCGCGCGGGGGGGGTGGCGCTGCCCTGCGCGGAGGCGGGGGGGGCGCTTGGGCCACTTGGGCTGCTGCAGGGACTGTTAACAGATACGATAAGAAATGGCTCAATTAAACAACGTTGGTAACAGTTCAAAAATCAAGGCAGTTTAAATGGTACAATTTTGCAACAGATGCAACTTTTTGGTTTATCAAACACTTTTAAAGATACCAGACGTTGGAAAGTTGAAACAGACATGACCCGTATATGATGTTTATAAGATCAAAGGATGTGCTCAACAAGCAGGTAGACAACTAAGCAGTTTCAGAAGCCTTAATCTTGCAATCAGTGACAAAAAATCCTAGAGACGAATATAGAAAGATATGGTACGGTCTGAAAACTCCTACAATAACAGCTGGGATCATTTACCTATCATGCATAGCTGCTGCTCTGACTGTAATCTGAGACAGAAATGCATTCTGTTAGAAACACGCAGCAAGGAGAGACATTTTGAAGGGACTGCCACACACAATGCCAGCATACAGGGCCTAAAATCTGCCCTTGGTGTGGAAAGAGCAAGCATTTTGCCAGTTGATATAGATTCAAAATGGGATAAGAACGAGACAGTATTGTCAGAAAACCAGGAGCAAAGCACGGTTCACAGGCACGTACCAGCACAAATGCCTCCACAGCAAGCAGCAGCTTTCACCTCAGAGCAAGAATCAGAGACAGCACCGAGATAAATATGATCATCACCATCGCAATAATGCTGCAATTATCTGCACTTCACACAATACCATGAAATGTAAAAAGACTATTGGGAGTTGGTTTTACTACTTTGTAATTAAAATTATTGTCACCTTACTGGAATAATTCAAGCAAGGGAAATTATATACGGGGAGATAGAGGTTTTGGTTCAACTGACCAGTCCGTGATTCTATGATTCATGTATTACCATAACTGAAACATATCGATATAAGTTATTAGATAATGCATGTACATATTTTAAGTGATGTGTGGATCCAGTAGGGATAACCAACATTGTATGAATGTATTTGGCTAGCCTTGAAATGAGTGTTCGTGTGTGTGTGTGTGTGTGTGTGTGTGTGTGTGTGTGTGTGTGTGTGTGTTGAAGCACTTCAAACATTCGTAAGACTTACCAATTGGTTTTGATTAATCTTGAAAATATATCTCTGGGACCTTTCAATCTCAAATGTCCACTAAGCCGGCAAACAGGTAGATTTACCTGGGGATCTTTGGAATGAAAGGCTTCAGAAGGAAAAATTTTAAAATATCTAGCAATCTAACAAAAAAAATGTATAAAGCCTAGCCTTACAGCTGTATGTGTGTGAGAGTGTGTGTGTGTGTTCCTCCCCCCCTCCCTCTTCCTTTCTGAGTTTTTTCTTTCAGCCTTTGCAGAAGTCCAGAGGAGTTAACCCTGTTATCTCTCTAGGGGAATGCCAATTGGTGAGAACACTCTGCATTCCAGGGTCACTCATCAGAAACTGCTGGGTCCTAGTGCAGACCGTCTTTAAAGAAAATTCAAATGATTCATTACAAATTATTGATTGGATATTTTACCACATAAGCCTTAAAACAAACTAACAAATGATCAAAAAATGCTAAGTGGTGCATGGCAAATATTTTGAATTTATAGGTAGATCTAACAGCTTATCCAGGAAGTATTGATATCCATTTACCAAGTCGATCATACGCTTCACCTGAACACTTTTGTCATCGAAAAACAAAAAGGGGGAATTGTGGGAAGATTTTACAGAGAACAAGGCCTGGATGCTGTGAGACTGCTTGATACTGAGCAACTCTAACGAGACCTTGAAGCAGAGAGCCGAAAGATAAACACAGGCCAGCTGGGAGGAACCCAGCAGCTAGTTCGGTGGGAACGAGTACCACCTGAAAGGAAAACAATGGACATGAACTGTCAACATAGCTAACTTTAGTATGTACCCCTCAAAAAGCACTTTTAGCAAAACAAAAAAGGGGGGAATTAGGAGAGACACTGCAAAACCAATTGATGAAGGTGCAATATGTAATGAATTTTCTGCAATTAGCAAGAGATGATCAAATTGTGCCGATATTGAAGCATATGCAAACCGTGTCATCAAATTAGAGCAAGTACAAGACAATGTGAAAATGCTATTGAAAAACAGCTACTATGGGCAATGGACAGGTGTGTATAAGTTACTAACATGGTGGCAAGGTTATGCTTGTGTTTTAACAGATACAGGACCACTTTGGGCACCTGCAAGGTGGATCAAGCTCACGTTGCTGTATGACAACTGCTAAGCCCCAACCACGAAAACAGCCGAACAGCGAGGACTCCACAGACGACGATGCCGTCTTGAGTCTCTTTGCGAATTGTTAAGTCATTTCTTGAATATACCCCTAGATTGGTCTGATCCTAATACTGATCATATAATAGAAAAGTCACGACATCTCTGGAGAAAACGCAAGTGCCTTATAATTACACCTGACTGTAGTTGTGGCCCAATATTGCTTTTGCATGCTTAAACAGTTTGTTCCATAATTAAAAATAGATAAGTAAGTTAATTAGCCTTTATAATTTTTATAGCACTTAAGTTACGCAAGTTATCTTATTTAGCTGTGGGAAGATTTTACAGAGAACAAGGCCTGGATGCTGTGAGACTGCTTGATACTGAACAACTCTAATGAGACCTTGAAGCAGAGAGCTGAAAGATAAACACAGGCCAGCTGGGAGGAACCCAGCAACTAGTTCGGTGGGAACGAGTACCACCTGAAAGGAAAACAATGGACATGAACTGTCAACATAGCTAACTTTAGTATAACTTGGTTTCTTGGCATGCATGGTAGCTTAGCCAATAATATGTTGGTAATAGCCTTATGGACAGCTACCTTTAGCCAATGGTACACTGTAGTCACTCTCGTGGGCTCACAGTTATGTAACCGAATGGGGTATATAGAAAGACAGCTAAGCTGAATAAAGGTGCTTGCTGACTGATCAGATTGATCTCTGCTTCTGCTTTACTACAAATGGCGCCCAAGTGTGGGGCACTCCAATTACCTGCTGAAGCTTCTCTGAATGAATACAGATTGGAATGAGACACGCATCCACTTTAAGAAAACTCCAGGAATCTTGGATCTGCTATAAGGCAAGCGGCGGTCGATGGGGGGAGGATGGGTTTTCACGCTTTCGCAGAACGAGCTAGCAGTGATAAAGCCCCCCTAGTATATATCCTCTCTAAGAGAGAGATGAAATATGACAAGATTTGTCTAACTGAACTATTGAAATCAGCTACTAAGTTGCTTGGTCCCTGGCAGAAAGTTTTTGAAGTGTTAAAGGCGCACGTCAGCTCTAAAAAGCAAAGCAATCACTCTAAGCCGAGTGCACTAACCTCCCACACCTGTAAACTGGCTGTGCTGGCCTCTGCACCCCCCGACAGGGAAGCCGATAAACCCTTTGATCCGGGTCCAAGAGACCGCGAGAAGAAGCCTTATTCATTGCCCCCCCATCCCTCAGACCAACGGGCACAATCTAGGAGGGAGGCACAGCAGCGGGGAGAAGTTGAAATATTGCAAGTTTTGATCTGTGTGCAGCACGGCAGTCAGTGCTGGGAACTAATTAGTTACAAAGCAATAGAAGAGATTCCAACAGCTGCAAAAGATAACGTATTAACTCCCCCAGAGCCAAGCCGCCTGGCCGAGGGCTTCCACCCCCATTCCCCACCCCCCCACCCGTCCAGCTCCCATGGAGCGGCTCACTGAGATGGGTGCTGCTCATCATCGCTGCTGCTACAGCTGCTGCTAAACCCAGACAGTTTCGCATTACAGAAGGGATTATTAACAGATATGATAAGAAACTCCTCAAGCAACGTTGGTAGCAGTTTAAGAATCAAGGCAGTTTAAATAATGCAATTTTACAACAAATGTGTTTTTTGTTTTATCAAACACTTTTAAAGATACTGGACATTGGGAAGCTGAAAAAAGGTGTGACATATATATAGGGGGATGTGCTCGACAAGCAGGCAGACAACTGAACTGTTACAGAAGCCTTAATTTTGCAATCCACGACAATAAATCCTAACAGCAAATATAGAAAGATATGGTGCAGTCTGAAAACTCCTACAACAACAGCTGGGATCATTTACCTATCCCTATCAAGCTCAGCTGGTAGCTGCTGCCCTGGCTGTAATCTGAGACAGAAATACGTTCTGTTAGAATCGCGGCAAGGAGATACATTTTAAAAGACTGCCACATGCAACATCAGGATAGAGGGCCTAAAATCTGCCCTTGGTGTGGAAAGGGTAAACATTTTACCAGTTGGTGTGTATAAAAATGGGACAAGAATGGGATGGTATTGTCAGAAAACCAAGAGCAAAGCATGGTTCAAAGGCTTGTCCCAACACAGATGCCTCCACGGCAAGCACCAGCTCTCACCTCAGAGCGAGAACCGGAGATAGCACCGAGATAGATGTGATCACCATCATCGCAGTAGTGCTACAAACGTCCGCACTTCACACAACACCATGAAATGTAAAAGGACCACTGGGGTTGACTTTAATACCTTGTAATTAGAATGGTTATCACTAATTCAGTTGGGAATTTTTGTTTTACCTGAGGTCATTGATGCAAACTGTACTGGAATCATTCAAGCAAGGGTATGGATGCTGTCTCACTAATGTTGTGAACACCATTTCCACTAGTATTAATACCAAAGAATAGCCAGATAATGTATTTAATTTTGTTCAAAGCAGCTGTGTTCCAAGCTGCCTCTATAGAGCATGGGCTCCATGCTTTCTAAGGACAAGCAATCGGTGGTAAATCTCCTACATTACATTCTCTCCAAGAGAGGAATTAAATATGACAGAAAATTGTCTAATCGAACTATTGAAATGGAGCAGAGATAGGAGACTTATTCCTGATGCTGGTTTGATGTTTTACCAAGCTACTTGGAAGGACATAGGGATTCAGCTGTAGGATACTAACAGCAATGGGGAAGCTGAGGGGAAGGAAGCCACCAAATTTGCTACTTTATGGAAATTTATATCTGAAACCTTGAAAGATTTAAGAAGTAAGCAAACTGCTGCAGCCTCTGTATTCACAGCATTGAACTTGGGTCCAGAACCGAATGAGGAAAACAACCCACTAAAAACTGAAAATAATGCTAAAGGTACAGAAGCTTCTAAACCCCTCCTCCCTCCCCCCGCCCTTCCACCCTGCGCCGAGCCTGACTTGCTCCATTCTGTGCTCACTAAACCTTTTAAGGCATGTGAGGTGCCTCCTGGACCAAAAATCATAGATGGTATCACAGAAATTCACCACCTTGCTGTATCTGGTCCTGGAGCTATTGCTAAAACCCTGACGGGGCAGGGGGAATCCAGAAGTTGCACTGTGACTATGCCTGCACCAACTGAAGATAAACCAGGAGTTGTGGTTGCGGGACCTTCGGAGGAAGGCCCTAACCCAGAAGCGCTATTGCCTCCACCCCCAAGCATACCAACTTCGACACTCCCCAGCTCTGGTCCGAGTTCTTCACTTAAAGAAACACAGGATACAACAGATGATATCCTCCAAACCTTAGTAAAAAGAATAGATCAACTTGAGTTGTCCACGACTACAATTGAGCAACCGACGGAGAAACTTGCCATTCTTGGGAAGGATAGAGACTGCTCAAATTCTAACACTGCTGTTGCACCAATGTCTTCCTCCGGGATACCTCTGCCTGCTACATCTACACCACCTCACCCCGTACCTACGTGTTTGTCAAATCAGGGAAACTACAGACTGAGCGTGATGCCCTCCCGTGCTGGGGCACAAATGTAGAGGGCCTGGCCAGTGCAGATGCAACCAGGGTCAGACCAAGTGATTCCAGCTTTGCTGTTGGCTTTCCGGCAGTGCTGAGGTTTGAAATTCTATAGCTTTGTTGATGTTTTCCTGGCAAAAAGTTGCAATTTGAAGTTTCATTGTTTTGTTGATGATTTCCCGGCAAAAACTGCAGGCTGGCATTCTATAGCTTCGCTGATGTTTTCCCGGCAAAAAGCTGCAGCCTGAATTTCTATAGCTTTGCTGATGTTTTCCCGGCAAAAAGTTGCAATTTGAAGTTTCATTGTTTTGCTGATGTTTTCCCGGCAAAAAGTGCAGGCTGGCATTCTATAGCTTCGCTGATGTTTTCCCGGCAAAAAGCTGCAGCCTGAAATTCTATAGCTTTGCTGATGTTTTCCCGGCAAAAGTGACGGTTTGAAATTCTATGGCTTTACTGATGTTTTCCCGACAAAACCAACAGTTTGAAATTTTATGGCATTGTTAAAGGTTTTCCGGCAGAGGTGCAACTAACAGACAGAGGATACACATGCTTACTTACAGAGGAAGGTGTTTGTTGGATTCCTACAAAATGGGTTTGCCCTTGGAAAAAGGAAGACCATTCGTAGCATCGAAAATTGTGGATCCACTAGCAATAACCAACATTGTATGACTGTATTTGGCTAGCCTTGAAATGAGTGGTCATGTGTGTATGTGTTTGAAGTACTTCAAACGTTTGTAAGACTTACAAATTAATTTTGATTAATCTTGAAAATACATCTCTGGGACCTTTCAATCTCAAATGTCCACTAAGCCGGCAAACAGGTAGATTTACCTGGGATCTTTGAAGTGAAAGGCTTCAGAAGAAAAAGGCAAAAGTTTAGCCTTGAAGTTGCATGTGTGTGACTAACACACCCCCCACCCCAACCCCCTCTAAGTTCCATTTTTCTTTCAGCTTTGCGGAAGCCCAGAGGACCAGAGGAGTTAACTGTATTATCTCTCTAGGGGAATGCCTGCATTCCAGCAGTCAGCAGCTGCTGGGTCCTACTGCTCAATGTTTTCGAGATGTTTGAGCTGACACTTAAAAAAAAAAAGGGGGGGGGGGGGGAGGAAATGAGGGGAATCACAAAAGAGATTAATGGATTAATGCAGGTTCAATATTAAATGAATTTTCACAGGAGATGACTAGATTGTACCAATGCTAAGGTGCTTGAATGTCATTTAAATGTAATTTAAATTTAAAACCTCAGCCATGAAAGCAGTCGACAGGAACAAGAAGGACTGTTATTTTTAATGGTGTCAATTGCTTTAACAATTATCCTGTGTGTTACAGTGTACATAATACCAAGTTGATCATACGTTTCACCTGAACACTTTTGTCATCGAAAAACAAAAAGGGGGAATTGTGGGAAGATTTTACAGAGAACAAGGCCTGGATGCTGTGAGACTGCTTGATACTGAACAACTCTAATGAGACCTTGAAGCAGAGAGCTGAAAGATAAACACAGGCCAGCTGGGAGGAACCCAGCAGCTAGTTCGGTGGGAACGAGTACCACCTGAAAGGAAAACAATGGACATGAACTGTCAACATAGCTAACTTTAGTATAACTTGGTTTCTTGGCATGCACGGTAGCTTAGCCAATAATATGTTGGTAATAGCCTTATGGACAGCTATCTTTAGCCAATAGTACACTGTAGTCACTCTCGTGGGCTCACAGTTATGTAACCGAATGGGGTATATAGAAAGACAGCTAAACTGAATAAAGGTGCTTGCTGACTGATCAGATTGATCTCTGCATCTGCGTTACTACATTTAGCAATAATATTTTAAGATACTAGTATAGAAGCAGTTAACAGTTAGCCATAGTTATTTGCGTTATTATCATAATCGAGTAGAAGGTTGTTATTCATAGAAATATGTTATTGATTTTTATGACTGTGTGTTTTTCTAGTGTTAGTGCCTGGATTCCCACACAGCCAAGAGATGAATGTATGGGTAACCCTAGCCAATCTGACAAACCAAGACGCTATATGTTTGTCCCTTTCCTCCCCAGGCAACTCTTTTTTTTACCTGCCTGGTAGGCGTACTGATTGATAATTGGCCCTGTCCTAAAGGTGTACCATCCTGCAACATCTCTGATCCAAGACAGAACGTTAACTTCTGGGATCAATGGGTACTACATCTACCTCCTGCTCCCTTAGAACCGCAGGAGTTAGAATTGTTAGATTCTGTCCAAGCAGATGCTTGCATTATGTTTAATTGGTCTAGTGTACAGCAGCGAAACCCAGCCACATGCCCTTATTGCCAGCAATCTCCATTATGGAGTGCAGGCGTCAATCCTAGAGGACTTCAAGCCAATCAGATATGGCAAACAGACTTTACCATATGTCTTCTCTTGAAACTACGACCATGGCTCGCTGTAACCATAGACACTCATAGCGGTTACATTGTTGCAACTCAACATAAGAAAACAACGGCTCGAGCGGCTCAACATCACTGGACAACAGCGATAGCGTGGCTCGGTATCCCACAAACTATAAAGACAGATAATGGATCTTGTTTTACTGCCTTATCCACAAAACGGTGGGCTGATAGATGGGGGATAAAACTTTTACATGGTATCCCCTATAATAGCCAAGGTCAAGCAATAGTTGAGTGCGCAAATAAAACCTTAAAAGACAAGATTCAGATTCTTGGGGAGGGGGAAGGGTATGGTGAAAGACAGGCCATACCAAACCACCTCCAAGCAGAAATTTTAATGTGAGCCTTGCACTCATTGAACCACCATATAAGGGGAGATGAAACTAAAACAGCAGTAGAGAAACATTGGGCAAAGAAAATGGTGGAGGAAGGACCTGAAATAATGGTCAAATTCCCTGACACAGGAGATTGGGAAGAGGGGTGGCAATTAGTAACACAGGGACGTGGATATGTAGCCATCAAAAAGACGAAAAAATTCAGTGGGTACCTGCAAGATGGGTAAAACCGAATCTCAAAAAGGGGTTTTAATGTTTTAAATTAAGATCTTTTTCAGGCAGAGGATTGAATGTCTGAAGACGGAGGAATCCATCGTAACCAACTTATCTGTACCACCTGTGGCTGTTGTGACCCCTGGATCTTATATGCGTGTCCATCTTGTCGGGAGCGGTGGAGTTGCAAGCACTAAGGCCCACAAAAACCTCGAAGCACTGTCTTGTTGGGTAGTCAAACAAGCAAATATGTCTAGCAGGATATTAGGGGAAATAGCAGATGATCTTTCACGCACCCAACATGCTGTGTTACAGAATCGGATGGCCATCGATTTTCTACTTTTGGCTCATGGGCATGGTTGTGAAGACTTTGACGGACTTTGTTGTATGGATCTAAGTGACCATTCTAAAGCTATACATAAACAAATAGAAAAGCTAATAGGGCATTCTGAAAAAAAATAAAAGAAGACAAAGGGTTTTTTGGCCTTGAAAGTATTGCTGATTGGTTTAATCTGTCAGGGTGGCTTAGGAGTCTGTTGAAAAGTGGCCTACTTGTCATTCTTACGGCAATTGTGTTACTCATGATATTTTCTTGTTTGCTTTCTTGTCTCCGTAAGAGCATGAATCGTATCACTGCACAGGCCATGACTGAAACAATGAGCCTGTTAGCAAATGAGAAAGAGGACTGGCAACAGGCTTATGATGATGCCCTTGCAGCAGCTACATCAAGAGTGTGACGACCTCAGAGACCTACGGAGTTATTATAGTCATATCAGACTTAAATACTAATCAAGCAGTAACGCAAGGTTTTTTGAAACTCGCAATAGCAATATAAGTTAATTTGTCATGGGGAGGGGGAAATGTAGGGATTAGCGATTGGAAGATCTCGCGATGTACGGAAAGAATAGGGAACGTAAACTGCCAACGTGGCATTAAGGAAGTGTAGCGGTAGCGAGAACCCGGTTTGTGGAAAGGTACCAGGAGGCGTGGTTAGCTTTAAGAGACTATATAAGGCTACGTTGTTATTGAATAAACGCCTTTGTAGCATCCTCATATTGGTGTCTGTGTTACTTGGCCCGGAGGCAGGGGGTGTCTCCGTGCCGTCTCCCCCGAACGGGTTGTTGTTGCTGAGCGTACTGCAACAGCCAGGATGTGAAGAAAGGTTGTGGAAACTTTCTTGATCTAATAACCATTTGTTAGTTGCCTACATAATAATTCCAGCTGTAAGAATTTAGGAGTTTTATTGCTGGTAAGACTATAGTAAGAACTAATTCCAATTTTCCTGAAACAATGTGGTATTCAAAAGTAGTAGTATTTTCATAGGATATTGCTATGCTTTTTCTATGTTTTACTTTGCTTCAAAATCTTTGGCTCTAAGATATTCATAGAATCATAGAATCACTAGATTGGACAAGACCCACAGAATCATTGAGTCCAACCATTCCTATCAAACACTAAACCATGCCCCTCAGTGTCTCATCAACCCACACCTTAAACACCTCCAGGGAAGGTGACTCAACCACCTCCCTGGGCAGCCCGTTCCAGTGACCAATGACCCTTTCCGTGAAAAATTTTTTCCTAATGTCCAGCCTGAACCTCCCCTGGCGGAGCTTGAGGCCATTCCCTCTTGTCCTGTTCCCTGGAAGAAGAGGCCAGCTCCCTCCTCTCCACAATCTCCTTTCAGGTAGTTCTAGAGAGTAATGAGGTCTCCTTTCAGCCTCCTCTTCTCCAGGCTAAACAACCCCAGCTCTCTCAGCCGCTCCTCATAAGGCCTGTTCTCCAGCCCCTTCACCAGCTTTGTTGCTCTTCTCTGGACTCGCTCCAGAGCCTCATCATCCTTCTTGTGGTGAGGGGCTGTCACAGTCCACCCGTAAGCGGATGCATGATGGTTTGTTTCATTTATGATTTCAGAGTGCAAATAATTCAAAGACTCAAGCGAGTCAAATTTCGATCTTAACTGGCACTTTATTAATTATTCCCATAAAGCGACTTACGATAGAAAGATATAGAGAATAAGGAAAGAGATGGGGAGAAGAGGGAAGGAAAAGGGCTCATAGCTACCACCACGGGTCCACAGATATCCAGCGTCTCTGGGAGTCCTGGTCCAGAAGGTGTTCCCTTGTTTCGGTCTTTGCTGGAGGCGATCCCGCATTGGGGGGGGTCTTCTTCTGTCTTGGTCTTCTGTTTCCCCCCAATTCAGCTGCTCTGGAGTTGTCTTTTATGCTAGTCAATACACCTGTGACCCACCTTTGCTTGTGGAGATGTGCCAATCTCCACCTAGCAGGCCACGCATGCCAAGAGAGGAGTGTCTGCAGGTCTCCTCCCCTTGCGCATGCACTCCTTCTGGCAGTGGTGGTCGACCTGGGGTCTCCTGATGAAGGCCAGTAGTCATCATCACCTTGCACACATGCTCTGTTGGGTATGGATCTGTGGTAATTCCCGTCATTAATCTTCCTGTCTTTTCCTCCTTGCTTCATGGATCTTTCACAATGGTAGGGAGCAGGGAGGCTTGAAGACAGGTACAAAACATTTTTGAGATAAGGAGGCAGGTACAGGTAGTTAGGTACAAAGCATTTGTTCTGTACCAGCTCTGTACCAGGCCGTTTTCTGAGGCCTGCATTTCTGCTAAAAATGAGAAAATGTTGAGACAGAAATCAGTCCTTTGATAGACTCTTACAGGGACAAAGAACTGAACACAGGATTCAAGGAGCAGTTTCACCAGTGTCAAGTACAGAGGGAGAATAACCTTCCTGGACCTGCTGACCACACCGTTTCTGATACAAGCCAAGATGCCATTGGCCTTCTTAGCCACCTGGGCCTCTGTCTATGTCTTAATTTAGATTTCCTAATTAAAAAATACCTTCCATGCTGCTGAAGAAAAAAACATAGTGCCACTTTGGAACAGTTTTACAAGAACATACATTTACAAAAAGGTATGTAGATTGCATTACATAGGAAAAAACTAAGGATAATGATGCCTTCAAAAGGAGGTTTTTATAATGTGTGTTTGGGTTTTTGGTTGTGTGTGTGTGTTTGGTTTTGGGGTTTTTGTTGGTTTATTTTGTTAATTTTTTTTTAAGAAAAGCCTTCTGTAAGGAAATGAAAGATTTTGTTCATAAGGAAGGCAGCCCACTTAATGATTTTCCTCAGTTCTATCAGACATGAAAATCCTGCCACAACCATAGAAGGGTAAAGAAAAATATATTGGTGCTATTGATGCTCATATGATCAAGATTGGCATTGGTAATAAATCAAAAAGATCTTGGTATCTTCAGTAACAGATTTTCCCTGTCTATTTTTTTTCCATTGCATGACTCATTTATGATGCCATACAAAGAAGTAATATTAGAAAGACTGTCTTCCCATAAGCCTGATTGTTACTTTTAAGGCACTTTGAAGTGGCTGTGTTTCGAACAACATCCTCCATTAAGAAGAAGAGGAAGGTGATTGTTGTAGGGGACTCCCTCCTAAAAGGAATGGAGGGACCCATTTGCAGACCGGACCTGCTCCACAGAGAGGTCTGCTGCTTACCAGGGGCATTAGTGAAGGAGGTAGCTAGAAAACTTCCTTCCCTGGTCCACGAGACAGACTACTATCCTCTGATAGTAGTCCAAATTGGTAATGATGACTTAGTAAAAAGAAAGACCAAAGTCATCAAGAAAGACTTCAGGGCCATTAGGAAAATGATGGAGGGCTCTGGGGCACAAATAGTGTTCTGCTCCATCCCAAGGCTAAAGTGACTTCCCTGGAAGTCACGAAGAAGAACTCGATTAATGCCTGGCTCTGAGCCTGGTGTGAGGAAAGGGGCTTTGGCTTCTTTGATCATGGGGTGGCTCATGCACCCCCTGACATTGTTGCTAAGGATGGGACACATGGGTCTCCTAGCGGGGCTAAGGCCCTTGCTAAAAACCTAGCTAAGCTCATAAATCAAGCTTTAAACTAGATGTGGAGGGGGAGGGGATTGAGACCAGGTTAGGCAGGAGCAAGCTTGGATGTGGGCCACTAGGGATTCAGAGAGGGTGTGCTGGTGAGGGCCACCAGCACATCACCACACAGAAAGTGGGGGAGAACGCACCTGGGGGTGGTAAAGGAGATACAGGCACTCTGGTGCAAGCTACTCCAGTTACCAGGCAATTGGGAACAAACACTATTCCCTCTAAGAGGGCTGAAGGCTCGTCAGCTCAGCTGAAGTGCATTTACACCAATGCATGCACATGGGTAAGAAGGAAGAGCTGGAAGCTGTTCTAGGGCAAGGAGCCTATGATGTTGTTGCCATCACAGAAATGTGGTGGGATGACTCATATAACTGGAGTACAGGTATTGTGCGGTACAAACTCTTCAGGCAGGATAGGAAGGGTAGGAAAGGAGGCGGGGTAGCCCTCTTTGTAAGGGAGGACTTGGACACTATTGAGATGGATTGTGGTGATGAGGAGATTGAGTGTCTGTGGGTTAAAATCAGAGGAGCCCATAAGAAGGTAGATTTTGTGATGGGAGTCTGTTACAGGCCACCCAGCCAAGGAGAAGCAGCTGATGAGCTCTTCTATAAACAGCTGGGGTTAATCTCTAGATCAATGCCTCTTGTTCTTGAGGGAGACTTCAATCTCCCTGATATCTGCTGGGAGTACAATACAGCAGAAAGGAAGCAGTCTAGGAGGTTCCTGGAGTGTGTGGAAGACAACTTCCTTGCACAGCTGGTGAATGAACCAACAAGGAAGGTGCCCTCCTGGACCTGCTGGTTGTCAACAGAGAAGGCTTTTTGGGGGATATGGCAGTAGGAGGATGCCTAGGACAAAGCAACCACGAGATGATAGGTTTTTCTGTTCTAGGTGAAGTGAAGAGGGTGGTTAGCAGGACAGTAGCATTAAATTTCCAGAGGGCAGACCTTGAACTGTTTAGAAGGCTGGTTGGCAAAGTCTCCTGGGAGACAGTACTTAAGGGCAAGGGAGCCCACGAGGGCTGGGAGCTCTTCAAAAAGGAGATCCTAGCAGCTCAGGAGAAAGCCATCCCCATGTTCCAGAAAAAAAACTGGCAGGGGAAAAACACAGCTTGGTTGAACAGGGAGATCTTGAGTGATATTAAGAAGAGGAGGAATGTTTATGGGCTCTGGAAGAGGGACAGGCCTCTTGGGTGGACTACAGGAGGGAAGTGAGGTTGTGTAGAGAAAGAATCAGAGGGGCTAAGGCTCAACTAGAAATCAGATTGGCAAAGTCTGTGAAAGATAACAAAAAATCTTTCTATAATTATATAAATAATAAAAGGAGGACTAGGGAGACCATACAGTCCCTATTGGACGCAGAAGCTGGGTGGAAGCACCAACACCCCCAGGTCCCTCTCCTCCAGGCAGCTTTCTAGCCAGACTTCTAGTCTGTAGCACTGCATAGGGTTGTGGTGCCCCAAATGCAGGACCCGGCATTGGGCCATGTTAAACCTCATGCCATTCATCTCAGCCCAGTGGTCCAGCCGGCTCACTTTGCAAAGCCTCCCTACCCTCCAGCAGATCCACGCTTCCACCCAGCTTAGTGTCATCTGCAAACTTGCTAAGGGTACACTCAATGTTTTCATCCAGGTCATTGATAAAGACACTAAACAGGGCTGGACTCAGTACTGAGCCCTGGGGAACCCCACTTGTAACTGGCCTCCAGCTGGAGTTAACTCCATTTCCCACCACTCTCTGGGCCTGGCCATCCAACCAGTTTTCCACCCAGGAGAGGTTGCACCTGTCCACTCCAGAGCCTGACAGTTTCTCAATCAGAACATTGTGAGAAACTGTGTCAAAGTCTTTATTGAAGTCCAAGAAGATATATCCACAGCCTTTCCCTTGTCTAATAGGTGGGTCACCTTGTCATAGAAGGCGATCAGGTTAGTTTGGCAAGACCTGCCTTTTGTGAACCCATGTTGACTGGGCCTGATCACTCGGTTCTCTTGCATGTGCTTCATGATAGCACTCAAGATCACCTGTTCCATGACTTTCCCTGGCACTGAGGTCAGACTCACAGGCCTGTAATTCCCTGGATCCTCCCTGTGACCCTTCTTGTAGATGGGCACAACATCAGCGAGCCTCCAGTCCAGCGGTACTTCCCCAGTCAGCCAGGACTGCTGGAAGATGATGGAAAGGGGTTTGGCCAGCACATCCACCAGGTACTTCAATACCCTTGGGTGGATCCCATCTGGCCCCATAGATTTGTGGGTGTCTATTCAGGCAAGCAAGTCTCTGACCACCTCCTCTTGGATCATGGGAGCCTCATTCTGCTCCTCTAATTCCTTAGTTTGTACACAGAGGGAACAACTTTCTTTACAATTAAAGACTGAGGCAAAGAAGGCATTAAGTACCTCAGCCTTGTCCTCATCCCCTGTCACTGTTGTTCCTTCTGCATCCAGTAGGGACTGAATATTCTTCCTGGTCCTCCATTTATTTTTCATGTATTCTTAGAAAGATTTTTTATTATCTTTCACAGACTTAGCCAACCTGATCTCTAATTGGGCATTAACCCTCCTGCGTTTTCTCTTCACGATCTCACTTCCTCCCTGTAGTCCACCCAAGATACCTGTCCCTTCTTCCAAAGCTCATAGATATTTCTCTTCTTTTTGATATCTCTCAAGATCTCCCTACTCAATCAAGCTGTTTTTTTTCCCAGGTGTCTCCTTTTCCTTAACATTGAGACGGCTTGCTCCTGAGCTGATAGAATTTCCTTTTTGAAGAGCTCCCAGCCCTCGTGGGCTATCTTGCCCTTAAGGACTGTCTCCTATGGGATTTTGCCAACCAGCCTTCTGAACAGTCCAAAGTCTGCCCTCTGGAAATTTAATGTGACTGTTCTGCTAATCCCCCTCCTCATTTCACCTAGAACTGATAATTCTACCATCTCGTTGTTGCTGTGCCCCAGGCATCCTCCAGCATCCTTCTGTGTTCACAAACAGCAGGTCCAGGAGGGCGCCTTCCCTTTACAGCCCACTCACCCATGTCATGAGGAAGTTGTCTTCCACACACTCCAGGAACCTTCTAGACTGCTTCCTCTCTGCTGTATTGTACTTACAGCAGATATTCGGAAGACTGAAGTCTCCCATGAGGACAAGGGGTAGCGATCTTGAGACTACTCCCAGTTGTTTATAAAAGAGCTCATCAGCTACTTCTTGGCTGGGTGGTCTGTAACAAACTCCCTTCACAATATCTACCTTCTTGTGGGCTCCTTTGATTTTAACCCACAGGCACTCAGTCCCATCCTCACCGTAATCGAGCTCAAGGATATCAAAGCACTATCTGACATAGGGGACTACCCTGCCTCCTCTCCTATCCTTCCTGTCCCGCCTGAAGAGTTTATACCCCACCATAGCTGTACTCCAGTTATATGAGTCATCCCACCATGTTTCCGTGATGGCAATGAAATCGTAGTCTTCTTGCCCTACAACAGCTTCCAACTCCTCCTTCTTATTGCCCATGCTGCGTGCATTTGTTTAAATACACTTCAGCTGGGCTGGTGAACCCTCAGCCATCATAAAGGGAATAGCGTTCATTCCCAATTGACTGATCCTTGGAATATCTAACCCATCAGTGCCAGTTTCATCCTTACTGTCTGCAAATGTACTCTCCCACATTTGCTCTGTGGTGACATACTGGCAGCCCTTGCCAGCACACCATCTCTCAGGCACTGGAGTGCCACTTCCAGGCTCACTCCTGACTAGCCTGGCTTTGTCTCCCTTCACATCTAGCTTAAAGTTCTGTTTAAGAACCTAGCTAGATTTTTAGTAAGGACTTTAGTCCCCCTAGAAGACAAGTGTGCCCCATCCCTAGTAAGAAAGCCTGGGGGTATGTGGGCCACTCCATGATCAAGGAACCCAAAGCCTCTCTCCTCACACCAGGTTTGGAGCTATGTATTAATCAAGTGCTTCTTTTTGACCTCTTGCTCCTCATTCCTTAGCTTTGGAATGGAGCTAAACACTACTTGTGACCCAGAGCCCTCCAGCGTTCTCCCTAGAGCCCTGAAGTCTCTCTTAATGGCTTTCAGCTTTCTGTGCTGTGTGTCATCATTGCCAATTTATAATACTACCAGAGGCTAATGTTACTTTTCTAGTTACATCCTTCACTGATGCCCCAGGTAAGCTGCAGACCTCCCTGTGGAGCAGGTCCAGTCTGTAGATGGGTTGACGGTGAGCATAAAGATTCCAGTATTGCATTTATGCTGGGGCAAACGGCCGATGCCATGGTGTAAGTTTATTTCAAGTCCTAGAGTTTCTTCTAAGTCTTGCAATTGCCTGCTTTCTTTAGGAAGCTTTGGAAAGATTTCCTTATCAGTTATTTTTCTTACCAATCTTATAAGTGTCACCTAAGGGCATAGATATATTTTGGCAAGAATCAACTCCTGCTGCTGCTTAAATGTGGTGTTTCCTGGTTTTGGTTGACTTTTACTGTATATGAATAAAGCTTTGACTTGTGGAGTTTGCACTGTTGTTGAAGATAGCATGGGTTTTGCCTTGCTGTAAAACTGACATAAGAATTTCTAAAGGCTTCATTTTTAGTTTATATCATGTGCGGGCATAAACGTTAGTTAGAAAAACTGCAGAAATGTTAGGTAAACTTAGACAGCTTAGCTTACTGAAATACGCAGTCTGCTGGCAAAGGCCTTGAAGACCTTGGATGTTGATAAGAGAGAAGCTGGAATGCAGAAAACAACTGCAGCTTGACCAGGATGAGACTGCACCTGCGCAAGTATAGAAGAAGCTTCTCGAATCTAATTATAATAAGAGGCAGGAAAGGTCATGAATATGTAATAGGTGCTTATGAATAGTCATGACTTCACACTATAACTATCTGCTTGTTAGACTGTTCGGTATGTGAGCTAGGAGGATTACCCCCTCGCACCTGCCGGCGAATAAACGCATACCTGCTTTATAACCCTTAACAGAGTTATAGAGTTTGATTCCGCAAAACAATTTGGCACCCCAGATGGGACACCCTCTCTGTCCAGCTGCAGGACCGGTGGGGAGTGGGACATTCTAGGCGTCGCTGGACTATTTCTCCAGAGAATCTCATCATCCTCATCCGATCGCTGCAGGGAGAGAGACAGACCATCAGTGGGCAGACAAGGTATGTGACTTGGGGATATGGATACTTGGTAATTGGAAAGAGGGGATGAGTCTGTAAGTTGTGTATGGGACATGCGATGACGAGGAGCTAGAGTGCTCGCCCCTGGGAATTGGTGGGCCCAAAGGGACACGTAGTGAGGTAGCTGTAGGGAGGGATTCCCTAAGCTTGCCAACACCTTGTAAGGCGTCCAAGGTTAGGGATAGCTATAAAAAAAAACCAAAAAAACAACAAAACCCAAAACAAAAACAAAAAAACAAACACAAAAAAACAACAAAAATCCCCAAACCTTATAAGGCGTCCAAGGTTAGGGATAGCTATCAAAAAAAAACCCAAACCCCCCCCCCCCTCAAAAACCAGAAAAAAACCCAAAAAAAAAAAAACCCCAACATCGTATTTCAAGTGTTGTATGTGCCCGGTACTGTGTGTGGTTTAGATATCCATAACATCAGAAATTCTTGATCCAATTTGACTGGTCGTAACTAACACTGTGTGAGTTGGGCTGGCCCTGAAACAAATGGCTGTGTGTTTGAGATGCAGCATTGCTGCAAATCGAGTGAGGAGTTCTGATTGTTGTGTGTCGTTTATTTGTTCTGTGTTTCGTGAATATTTAATGTATGATAGAGCGCTGGAGTTTGGCAAGAATTTAAAACTTTGGATACTGGTGGGGAGAGAAGCGGATACACTGGGGTGGGTTCAAGTAGCCGACCTGTGCCACCAAGGAGTTTCAAGTACTATGCAGGTAAAACTAGGCAGGACAGCTTGCTCACTCTGAAAATATCTAGCAAAAGGGAAAAGAGAAAAAAAATGGAAAACCCCAGCCTTGCGGATGTGTGTGTGTATGGATGTCCCCTCTTCTGCTTCTTTGCTGAGTCCGCGGGAATTAAACATGTTATCTCTGTAGGGAGATACTGGGTTATGAACAATTCTATTCGCATAAGAATAATGAGCAAACCGGCCATCATAGGGATTCCTAAACAGGCTTTGTTAAGAGATGGGAGAAATTATCCTTAAAATTTTAAGAGTATCAACTACTGATTTATCCAAAATTTGTTATGTGATTATTTCTGCAGACAGTTTTATTGTGTATAATTGGGGAACAATGCATTCAGGTTTGGTATATGTGTGCGTATATTATGTTTATCAGTAATGTAAGAAAGGTTGAACTACTGCCTAATTGGCAAGGACAAAACTTAATGTAATTTAAGAGAAAGTATGATCAGTAGTGCAGAAGAAAGTTTGGTTCCAGAAATCCAGGACCTTGAGGGGAAAGACTGGGAATGGGTTAAAGAACAGTGTAAAGAAAGGTTTGGGTGAAAACTGAGAAAGAAGGAGGTGAAACTAAGGAAAAGGCAAACTAAAGAAACTAAAAATGGAAAACAAAAAGAGCACGCTGGGGTGTGTATTAACTCATTGGAAACATGTTGTTTGGAACTGGGAACAATGAAAACAAAAAGACCCTTATTAAATATTGTAATCAGTGGTGGCTGCTTTACACATTTGATGATGGGGCAAAATGACCACTTAATTAGACAATAGATTATAACACCATCTTACAAATAATATTGGTTTTGAGGAGAGAAGGAAAGTCAGATGAAGTGTCTTACGAGGATATGTTTTTAACCCTCCATAACAATCTGGAGTGATAAAGGGACTGTGGAATTGTGCCCCCCGCCACAGGAGCCTCTGGCACTTGCCCTTGAGCGAGAAAATAACAAGGATTCTGGAGGTAAACTGAGGCAATTGTTGTTCAGTGTGCAGCATTGGACAAAAGTGCACAAAGTTAAACAAAACTCACCAGGCACCAGAACAGGATCTAACTGATCTGTTTAAGCCTCCCCTTCAATCACAGGAACAAGATGCCGACTCGGAAAGGACCTCCACTCCTCTGGATAGCCCTGTATCCTTCGACATCAGAAAA
This sequence comes from Coccyzus lansbergi, assembly GCA_033558105.1. Classification (NCBI taxonomy): domain Eukaryota; kingdom Metazoa; phylum Chordata; class Aves; order Cuculiformes; family Coccyzidae; genus Coccyzus; species Coccyzus lansbergi. The sequence continues at coordinate 161,267 of JAUMJK010001643.1, read as the reverse complement.
AGTCTGCTCCAACGGTCCTGCAGGCAGCTCTCTGGGAGGCAGTAGGACCTGATGGAGAGCCAATGCTAATCAAGGTACCTTTTCTACTGTTGATTTAGAAGCATGGAAAGGGTTGCCTGGGAGTACCAGAATGATCTGGTAAGTGCAGCCAAATATTTTCAGTTTATTATAAGACAGCACAACCCCGATAGGGGCGATCTACAGTTATTATTGGACTGTTTGACAGAGACTGAGAAACAATTAAACAGTCTTAAAGACTGTGGGGGATTTGGACAAAGATTACTTATAAACGAGAAGGGGTGAACATTAATGATTATTTCTCTCTTCAAGACCCAAAGTGGGATACAAATAGGAATGCACATAAAGAAAGGCTGCAAGCATATCAGAGGTGGATTCTAGAAGGGATGGAGAGAGCCATTCCCAAAACAATAAATTGGTCAGTATTATATGCAATTAAGCAAGGTCCTTCTGAGTCACCACCTGAATTCCTGGATTGATGAAGGGACGCAATATACCACAGCAGACCGCTGGATCCTGGGTCAGAGGCAGGAATACAACGACTAGTTTCTTTGTTCTTGGGTCACTCAGCAGGGGATATCAGGCATAAATTTCAAAAGCTGCATTCTATAGGAGATAGGGAGCTGAAAGTATTTTTGAATGAAAAGGAAAAGGAAATGAAAGAGAGAGGAGTAATCAGAAAGCACAGAAAGTGGCCCATGTGAAGGAGGATTGATGGAAATCTAGGAAATCCACCCTATCAGATTGTCAACGATACATACAAAAAACGACCTTATCTCTAGCTAGTGTGACCACAGGAGGAAAGGTCGATGAGGAAATTACGAACCAGGTATATCCTGGGGTATGGGTCACTGATATGCCCAGGAAAGCAAAGAATGCTCCACCTGTTGAGGTCAAATCAAAGAAGGGCGGCAACCGGTAAGAATTAAATAAGATGCCCTAAAGAGAGAAGACAGGGAAGAAATTCAGCCAATACCTGTCTTTAAGCCTGACGGATCATATCAAGTGGTCCAGGACTTAGGAGCTGTAAATAAAATCATAAAGACCTCTGTCCAGTGGTGGCAAATCCATATACTCTATTGACTGTATTGACACCTGAACTTAGTTTACCATTTTAGACTTGAAGGATGCCTTCTTTTGCCTCCCTCTCCACAAAACCAGCCAGAAAAATATTTGCATTTGAAGGGGAGAATCTCAAAAGTAGATGCAGAAATCAACTTACTTGGAGTGCAGATTTCAAAACAGCCCTACTATATCTGGCAATCAACTTGCAAAAGATCTTGAGTCCTGAAAAGCCCTGTATTAGGAAGAAAACCTGTTACAGTATGTGAATGATATCCTGATTGCCACCAGGACAAGGAATGCTTGCATGACCTGGACGGTGAGTTTATTGAATTTTCTAGGACCCCAGGGATATCGGGAATCCAAAAAGAAGGCCCAGATAATGCAGCGCAAGATGACTTACCTGGGCTACAAAGTCAGTGCTGGACAGAGGACTTTGGGACAAACTCGAAAAGAGGCAATATGCAAACTCTGAGACTGCAAACAGTGAGAGAGTTACAAATTTTCCTGGGAATGACTGGGTGGTGCTGACTCTGGATGGACTGCTTGTTAAACTCCTGTACACACTAACAACCACTGAACAGAAACACCTTCAAAGGAATATTGAAGCTATACAGGCCTCTGAACTACTGAAAAAGGCCCTGATGTCAGCTCTAGCCTTGAGACTCCCAGATGTGAGTAAGCTATCTTTTTTCCCCTCTAATATTGGCACAGGATCCGGGCCCGTATCACCAAGCAGTTGCATACTTTTCCAAACAATCGGCAGCAACTGCAAAAGGTTGGCCTGGATGCCTGCGAGTGGCTACGGCCGTAATACTAGATATCCAGGAAGCCCGAAAATTCACCCTGGGCCAGAGAATGATTATGTTGGTGTCCCATAAAATGTCTGCCGTATTGGAAGTGAAAGGTGGACACTGGCTTTTCCTACAAAGGTTCTTGAAATATCAGACTGCAATGGTAGAAAACTGTAATTACTAACATTGTCAATCCAGCCTCTTTGCTTAGCAGAAACACAGGAGAACCAGTACATCATGACTGACTGGAAACTACTGAGGTGATATACTCGAGCCATCCGGGCTTAAAGGACAGTCCTATGGGAAGTGCTGAAGATTGGTTCATGGATGGAAACAGATATGCCCTAAGCAGTAAAAGACATTCTGAATATGCCATTATCACTATTTGAGACATAACAGAGTTAGGACCTTTACCCATGAATACCTCTACACAAAAGGCAGAGAAAATTGCTCTGACCCATGCCTTGGAGTTTGCTAAAGGCAAAGCTGCAAATATCTATACAGATTCGAGGTGAGCATTCAGAGCTGTACATGTGCACAGCGCAACTCTGGAAATAAAAAGAGTTATTGAACTCACAGGGTAAACACATCAAATATGGACATCCTGAAACTATTGGAAGCAGTCCAGCTCCCTGAGAAGGTAACAACCATGCAAATCAAAGCACAACAGAAAGTGAATTCAGAACTGGAAAGAGAAAATGAACTGGCGAACAGAGAGGCAAAACAGGCAGCCAAAGGAGAGGTAAAAACAGAAGGGGCTTTGACCCCTAATGGGTGAATCTCCCTGGAAGGAGAGCCCCAAATATACCAAAGAAGATCAAAAGCTCACTGCAGATTTGGAAGGGTCACATAATGAGGAGGGATGAGTTCTCACCCCACAAGGTAAATTAATCATATGGGTTATGATAAAAGAGGGGCATAGAAAAAGGCATTGGGGAAGAGAGGCCCTGTAAAAATGCCTAATTAGAGAAATTGTAGCTATAAATGTATACATTGCTGTGAGACAAGTGACTCAGCAGTGTGATATTTGCCTCCAGACTAATCCCCAAAATACCCCCACACTGGAAATGGGCCAAATGGGGAAAGGTCATGGGCCTGGATGACAACGGCAAATTGATTATTTTAGAACTTCCAAGAAAAGGGGGGTATTGATATTTGTGAGTATCATAGATTCATAGAAACACCAGGTTGGAAGAGACCCATCGGATCATCAAGTCCAACCATTCCTATCAAACACTAAACCATGTCCCTCAAGATCTCGTCTACCCGTGCCTTAAACATCTCCAGGGAAGGTGAATCAACCACCTCCCTGGGCAGCCTGTTCCAGTGACCAATGACCCTTTCCGTGAAAAACTTCCACCTAATCTCCAGCCTTAATCTCCCCTGGCGGAGCTTGAGGCCATTCCCTCTCGTCCTGTCCCCTGTAACTTGGGAGAAGAGGCCAGCACCCTCCTCTCTACAACCTCCTTTCAGGTAGTTGTAGAGAGCAATGAGATCTCCCCTCAGCCTCCTCTTCTCCAAGCTAAACAACCCCAGCTCTCTCAGCCATTCCTCATAAGGCCTGTTCTCCAGCCCCTTCACCAGCTTCGTGGCTCTTCTCTGGACTCGCTCCAGAGCCTAAACGTCCTTCTTGTGGTGAGCGGCCCAGAACTGAACACAGGATTCAAGGAGTGGCCTCACCAGTGCTGAGTACAGAGGGAGAATCACCTCCCTGGACCTGCTGGTCACACCATTTCTGATACAAGCCAGGATGCCATTGGCCTTCTTGGTCACCTGGGCACACTGCTGGCTCATGTTCAGTCGGCTGTCGACCAACACCCCCAGGTCCCTATCCTCCTGGCAGTTTTCCAGCCAGACGTCTACCAGTCTGTAGCACTGCATAGAGTTGTTGTGCCCCAAGTGCAGGACCTGGCATTTGGCCGTGTTAAACCTCATGCCGTTGGACTCAGCCCAGCAGTCCAGCCTGTTTAGGTCCCTTTGCAGAGCCTCCCTACCTTTCAGCAGAACCACACTTCCACCCAGATTATTGTCATCTGCAAACTTGCTAAGTGTGCACTTGATGCCTTCATCCAGGTCATTGATGAAGACATTAAACAGGACTGGACCTAGCACTGAGCCCTGGGGAACACCACTTGTCACTGGCCTCCAGCTGGACTTAACACCATTTACCACCACTCTCTGGGCCCGGCCATCCAACCAGTTTTCTACCCAGGAGAGTGTGCGTCTGTCCAGGCCAGAGTGAGAAACTGTGTCAAAGGCTTTACTGAAGTCCAGGAAGACCACATCCACAGCCTTTCCCTCGTCCAGCAGCCGAGTCACTTTGTCATAGAAGGCGATCAGATTTGTTTGGCAAGACCTGCCTTTTGTGAACCTGTGTTGACTGGACCTGATGACCCAGTTCTCTTGCATGTGCTTCATGATAGCACTCAAGATCACCTGTTCCATGACTTTCCCTGGCACTGAGGTCAGACTGACAGGCCTGTAGTTCCCCGGATCCTCCCTGCTACCCTTCTTGTAGATGGACACTACATCAGCCAGCCTCCAGTCCAGTGGAACCTCCCCAGTCTTCCAGGACTGCAGGAAGATGACGGAAAGGGGTTTCGCCAATACATCCTCCAGCTCCCTCAATACCCTTGGGTGAATCCCATCTGGCCCCATAGACTTGTGGGTGTCCAGTTGGCCAAGCAGGGCTCTGACCACCTCCTCTTGGACCATGGGAGCCTCGTATTGCTCCTCTAGTTCCCGGGTTTCTACATAGAGGGAACAGCTTTCTTCACAATTAAAGACTGAAGCAAAGAAGGCATTAAGTACCTCAGCCTTCTCCTCGTCCCCTGTCACTGCTGTTCCCTCTGTGTCCAAAAGGGACTGTATGGTCTACCTAGTTCTCCTTTTGTTATTTATATATTTATAGAAAGATTTTTTTATTATCCTTCACGGACTTTGCTAACCTGATCTCTAGTTGAGCCTTAGCCCCTCTGATTTTTTCCCTACACAACCTCACTTCCCTCCTGTAGTCCACCCAAGAGGCCTGTCCCTCTTCCAGAGTCCATAAACATTCCTTTTCTTCCTAATGTCACTTGAGATCTCTCTACTCAACCAAGCTGGTTTTTTGCCCTGCCGGCCTTTTTTCCGGAACACGGGGATTGCTTTCTCCTGAGCTGCTAGGATCTTCTTTTTGAAGAGCTCCCAGCCCTCATGGGCTCCCTTGCCCTTAAGTACTGTCTCCCAGGAGACTTTGCCAACCAGCCTTCTAAAGAGTTTAAAGTCTGCCCTCTGGAAATTTAATGCAACTGTCCTGCTAACTACCCTCTTCACTTTGCCTAGGACAGAAAACCCTATCATCTCGTTATCACTTACTCCTAGGCGTCCCCCTTCTTCCACATCCCCCACAAGGCCTTCTCTGTTCATAAAGAGCACGTCCAGGAGGGCACCTTCCCTCGTTGGTTTATTCACCAGCTGCGCAAGGAAGTTGTCTTCCACGTACTCCAGGAACCTCCTAGACTGCTTCCTTTCTGCTGTATTGTACTCCCAGCCGATATCAAGGAGACTGAAGTCTCCCACAAGGACAAGAGGCATTGACTTGGAGATTAACCCCAGCTGTTTATAGAAGAGCTCTTCAGCTGCTTCATCAGCTGCTCATCAGCTGCTTCTCCTTGGCTGGGTTGCCTGTAACAGACTCCCATCACAAAATCTAGCCTCTTAAGGACTCCTCTTATTTTAACCCTCCTCTGATTTTAACTGCCACGCTCCTCTTTTCCACACTCCTCTTCACTACGCTCCAGGTCGCCATGCTCCCAGGGGGCCGTTTAAATCTGCTGTGGGAGCCGCTGGGACCGCCCCCTCCCCGTTCAGGCACCGCGCGGGATCAGGTGACCAAGCCTGGTGCCGGGAGCCCTTCCCCCACCTGGGATTTTCTGGGATCTCGGCTCAGGGGAAAAACCGCAGAGCCTCCAAAAGTCAGTCCCCACCACAGTACTCACCGTCCTGTAGCTGGGTGCCGCCGAGGAAGCCACTTGTGGCAATAGCTGGATTACTAAACAGAATTCAGGGTTAAGTTGGAAGTGTGCTCTGTGGATGCAGGTGGTCAGGCCCTTCATACGTGATGATAATGGTCTGGTTACAGTACCCTCTATATGGGGATCGCTGTAGGGGATATTTACTAGAAGTTATGCAAGTCCCCTTCCCTTATATTTTCTGGAGGGTAACTTTTCCCTCTGTCCATGGGCATTCTTTCTTTGTGACATTAACGAGATGTTCTACCGTGATGCCAATCCCGAAGTAATAAAGAGTCCTGGCATCCAGACACAGCTAGTACTCTTTGGTCATATTTGACTGAGTTACATTCATATAGTTAAAGGTGGCTTCTACTATTTTTACAAGATCATCTGATGACCCACTAGTGAGGTCGTCTTCAATAAGATTTGGCGGGCTTGCAGTTGTGCTAAGGACCAACCCTGTTTTGAGTGGGGGTGGGATGTGAATATTGTGTTCGAAAATGTCAACACTTGGCCCTATTCCTGGTCGACTATATGGTAATGGCCTTCTCTGTATGGTAAATTCTATCCTTGGATCCTCCCCACTAGTGTACATTCTGATTCCCCAAATCCGTCCTAAATCCCATCTTGTCTCCAGGGCTGGTTGCCAGAGTTTTACCTCAATTTCTATGGGGTTACAGTTTCCCACATTGCTCTTTGTGCACCCTCTAGGGTTTTTAACTCGCTTAAAGGAGATATGTGGGTCACGATCCACCCACAGTGCAATAGTTTCACAACCCCAGCTAGCACAATGGTATTGTCCTTTTCCCTGGCAATTCAGTCCCCCAATGGTTGGGTAGAGATAGAATTGAGTCTGCCAAAGCAGGCTTTCTGGCGTTATATCTCCGTAGCCCAAAAAGCTTCCCATATAGTTACAGCCAGGCCTTGACCCATAATTCACGTGTCTACCCAATAAGGCACATAGGTCTAACCTAAAGATTGGCTGTTCACTTGTACTGTTTTCCATTATCACTGAACCAGTTCGAGTATTTATAACAGTCCATTTCACCTCCGCTGGCTGGTATACACTGCCATCTGCAACAAAGGTTACAATACAAATTGCGATAATTGTGGAGAACATTTTCAATTGTTTACCCTTCGTAGTTTCAATTTCAGTTCATGATTCACAGAGGAATGTCCACCTGGTTCCCACAAGGGAGGTGTGTCTGCCTTTTCCTCATTTGCTTTCTTGATGTGTGTCTCGTGAATCCAAGGTCTCAGTCCTTCCACCTTCAGGGTTGAAGGTGTCGCTAGGATGACCGTGTACAGTCCTTTCCAGCGTGGTTCTAGAGTCTCCACTTGGAGGAGCCATACCCACACCAGGTCACCGGGTGGTTGATAGGATGACGGTTGTGGCCAAGGCAGATTGCACATTGTCGTGTATTGTTCTTAGGATACCTTGTAAAACCTGCAAAGACTGGAGTACATGTTGGTCAGACAATTCAGCTATTGCTGTCTCCTGCAGTCGGGGACATGCAGGAGGTGGACGCCCATACAATATTTCAAAAGGGATTACTTGTTTAACATATGGAGTACAACGGACACGCAATACCGCATGTGGTAGGAGGTCTACCCATCCACTGCCAGTTTTCAGGATCAATTTAGTTAAGGTTTCTTTTAAAGTCCGATTCATTCTCTTTACCTGCCCTGAGCTCTGTGGTCTGTATGCGCAATGTAGGTGCCAGTCTATGCCAACAGCTTTTGCTACCGCCTGAGACATGGCACTTACAAAAGCAGGCCCATTATCAGAACCAATTGCTTTGGATAGCCCAAATCGTGGTATGATTTCTTCTAATAATTTCTTTGCTACCGTATTGACCATCTTGTGCCGGCTAGGGAATGCCTCCACCCATCCTGAAAAGGTATCTACAAAAACAGGCAAATATTTATAACCGAATTTTCCTGACTTCATTTCAGTGAAATCTACTTCCCAATATACCCCTGGTTCTGTTCCTCTTTTTCTATGCCTTTCCTTTCTGGGTCTGGTTTTGGAATTTATCAGTTGGCATTGTGGGCACCTGCTTATCACGTCTATTATTATTCATTTAAACTTGTGTATCTGAAATCAACTTCTTATCAGTTCTTTTAATTTTCGTGCTCCTAGGTGCATGCTCTGATGTATCTGGTTTACTAGTTTTTTCCCTAACCTATGTGGGAGGATAATCTTCCCTGTTTCTGTTTTGACCCAAGTTCCATCATACGTCTTATTTTCCCATTTGCTTAAGTATTTTAGGTCTTCTTCTGAATACTGTGGGTTTTCAGGCAGTGTGGGTTCGGGTATCAGGGTTAGCATTTGTGTTCTGTCTCCCTTCTGCTCTGCTTGTTTTGCTGTCCTATCTGCAAAATTGTTTCCTCTGGTTATCTCATCCGTTTCCTTCTTGTGCCCCAAGCAATGCATCACCGCTAACTGCTTTGGTTTCCAGACAGCTTGGAGCAGGGATACAATTTCCTCTTTGTTTTTAATTCCTTTCCCGTCTGCTGTCAGCAGTCCTCGTTCTTTGTAGATGGCTCCGTGCACATGAATCCTTGCAAATGCATATCGACTGTGTGAGATACACTCTTTCACTGCTAAAATATGAAAAAGGACAAAGTCTTCGAAGCAAAGATAATAATATTTTTATTATCAATTCAGCGCTGAATCAGATGCCCTTCTAAAAAAGGCATACTGCAAAGCCTGATCACAGAAGTTTTATAATGGTAAAATATGTGTATTCACACAAATTTTGAGACCACCCATTATCACAGTCCTTTGTGTCATTGTCTCCTCTTGATGAGTTCAAGTCTGCCTTGTTAAACAAGAGAAATTCCTGTTACAATCACTTCCTTCCTTCGGGCCAGGATTTGCATATTTGGTTTAGGCAAAGAATGGTTCATGTTTCTCAAAAGAATATTCATCTGACGATTATTCTCACAACATCTCCCGACAGACAGATCTGTCACCCGACAGATACATATCACAAAAGCACACAAAGGAGCTGCAGCAAAACCCCATGAATTCTCACAACCGTCAGTGTAAATGTTTACTCGCTTCTCTTCAGCTATTTGTAAAGCTTTGGCTAGAGCAATAAGTTCTGCCTTTTGGGCAGAAGTGTCCTGGGGCAGTGCTTTTTCCCATACTATTTGTTCAGCCGTTACCACCACTGCCCCTGCATACCTTTGCCCGTCCTTTACATAGCTGCTATCATCTGTAAACATTGTTAAATCCACATCTGGCATTGGAATATCTTTAAGGTCCGGCCGCACCCCATTGATCTGAGCTAATACTTCCCCACAGTCATGTGGCTGGTCGTCTAATTCTTCTGGCAGGAGTGTAGCTGGATTCAGCACGGCTGGTGGTTTAAATACAATTCTGGATTCATTTAAAAGAAGGGCTTGATACCCAGTAAGTCGGGCATTTGATATCCACCTATCGGGGGGCCCGGAGCAACCCTTCTATAGCATGAGGTGTCGTTATCTTTAGGTTCTGGCCCAGGGTTAGTTTTCCTGCATCTTTCACCAGTTGGGCGGTGACCGCTATAATCCGGAGGCAAGGAGGGAATCCCAATGCTACCGCATCCAGCTTTTTGCTCAGATATGCTACGGGCCTTTGCCATGGTCCCAGTTTTTGAGTGAGGACCCCTTTGGCTATCTCGGCACGTTTGTCTACATAAAGGTGAAAGGGTTTGGATATGTCGGAGATAACTAACGCAGGAGCACTCAACAATGCACTTTGTAATTCCTTGAAGGACTTTTCAGCCTCAGGGGACCAGTCTATTGTGGCTGAATTGCCCCTAGTGAGCTAATGTAACAGCTGGGCTATTTCTGCATACCAAGGGATCCATAGCCTACAATATCCCATGGTACCGAGAAATTCTCTTACTTGTTTAGACGTTTTCAGCTTTGGATACCGTGAGATCACCTCCTTCCTTGATTCTGACAGAGACCGGACCCCTTCATGCAAGTCGAACCCTAGATACGTGGCATGTCGTCGGCACATGTGCGCTTTCTTTGCAGTGACCCGTGTGAGAATTGGTTGATGGGTTTTGCTGCAGCTGGTTTGTATGCTTTTTTGATGTGGATCTGTCTCGTGTTTGGAGATGTGTGGACAATCTTCAGACATAATTGGATAACCTAAATGAATATTCTTTGAGCCAGCTTGCAGTAAGGAAGGAAATGATTGTAACAGGAATTTAGCTCGTTTACTAGTCAAAAGGCAGACCTGAACTCATCAAGAGGAGACAATGAGGAAGGAGATAAGATAAAGAGCATCAGAGACACAAAGGAACTGTGATAGTGGGTGATCTCAAAATCCCTATGAATACACATGTTCAACCAGTATAAAACTCGTGTAACCAGTCTTTGCAGTATGCCTTTTTTAGAAGGGCATCTGATTCAGCGCTGAATTGTAAAATTATTATCTTTGCTTTGAAGACTTTGTCCTTTTTCATATTTTAGCAGTGAAAGAGTGTTTCTCACAATTTGGAGGCTCGTCCTGGGAGAAGTGATCCTGTCTCTGCGGGACAGGACAGTGGGAGCGGAGAGGCGCGTCCTGCCGTCTTTTAGCAGTCTCTGGTCTGCTGTCCTGCCCCAAGAGAGGCAGCAAACCTTGTCTGGGCGGAGGACTCTCGAAGCAAAGAAAGGGAGAAGGTAATTTAATGAAATAATGGATCTGAATTGCAGGCAGCAGCCGAGTAATCCTGTGTAGGGGACCCAGGTAAGAAAAAGTGACTGTTAAGTACTATCTGGGCAGCTGGGACAGTGGGACTGAGAGTGTGTGTGAGACACAGGATTCCTGTGAAGTGATTGTGGAGTCCTTCTAACCACGGTTCCATATCTCTACGAGGAGACTGGCCGGTGAAGGGACAAAGTGAAAGGGTTCCAGGTGAACGGTGTCCTGTGGGGAAAACAGTGTAATGGGAAACAGACTCAGCGAGGGAGAGTCAAAAAGGAGAGAGGAATCTGTGGATCCCTCTTTGAGCATTCCACCGACAGTCCTTTAGGGGTGATGCTCAGGGAATGGGGACAAGGTAGCACCCCGGGAAAAGACAAGGGCCATGGCAGATTATAAACATATTCTTGAACTGAATTAAATTTGAGGCTAGCCAGGAGATGTCCTGTGCAGTGCTGGTATACCGGGTACTAGAACCCAGAAACTGGGTTTGCCTTTGGAAACTTTGAATTTGCAGTACTATAGGGACTCTTCAAGAGTAATTCAAAGAGCCTTACTTATTTCTTGGGTTTTGGTAGCAAGGGATAAAGTTCCTGCTGTCTTGGTTTTGGTAGGGGGTGGTTCTGAGTCCCTCCTAGTAATTGCTACAAGAATTGTTTGTCATTTTGGTTTTGAACTCAGAATGTATAATAAGAAATCAAATATTGATAACTGATTTTAACTATGATATACTTCGTAACTCTGTATGTGTGTGCCTGAGACATAGCACTGCTATGAAGCGATTGTGCATTTGAACTGAAGTTGATGGGAGGAGATGAATGAACTGAGTTTTGTGTTAGAATTTTTATGACTTTGTTGTTAACCTAACACCTGTTGCATAGACAGCATGTCAAGAACAAAAACTGGTAAATTATGTCAAGATGAGGGAAATGATCCTTAAAAATTTTAATAGAGTGCCAGCTATTGATTTATCCAAAATTTGTTGTGCGATTATTTCTGCAGGCAATTTTATTGTTGTGTGTGTATAACTCGGGAACAACGTGCACAGGCTTTGTGTGTGTGTGTGTGTGTGTGTGTGTGTGTGTATTATTTGTAATAGAAAGTGTGATCAGTGGTGGAAAAGATACATGAAGAGAAAGAGAGAGGAAAGGTTTAAGTATCAGTGGTCATTGGTTGTGTGTAAAAGGTTTAAGCAACAAAGGCACATGCCTCTCATTGGTAAACTTTTAAAACTCTGATCATCTTCTTAGAACACTGAGATTTAAGGAAGCTTGTTCATTGTTCAACAGTTTGCATATGTTTGAGGGGGTGGACTTTTTGGTCGACCCTAACCTGGAGAAAATATTTGAATATTTTTGGGAAAGTTGTTTCAAAGTATATGTGTGATCTTACAAGAAAATTGTTTGGGTTCTTTTTTTTTTTTCTCCCCCTTTTATGACAAAGTGATTTAGTAACACTCTGCGTTCCAGTGTCTCTTATCAGATCAGCAACTGCTAGGCTCAGGTCAGACAATAGGAATGGGATTTTAGCAGATACTAATGAAAGGAGTGTGCCAGAGACAATATACTTTGAGACTGAAAGACAATGTTGTAGGTTTGAGTGAATAAAGGAACCCCCTGACCCACTTTACTGGCTGAAGTTTGGGTTGACAGATGATTAGATTTGTCTGGCTTTGAATCTATACTTAAATAACAAAGAACTTGTAAGTCAAGAGGAGAGTGCTTGTAGTATATGTGTGAAGGGGTCCCCATGTTATGTATGTTAAAAGGGACCTCGGCGAGGAAAAAGAGAATAAATGGGAACCCCTAGACCATTTACCACCCCCATACAATCCTAGGAAAGTATCCAATAATCAAAACGGAATGGGGGAAACTAAAGAAGAGAGAAGTGAAGAAAGTAGTGCAGGAGGGGAGGACAATCCTGCAGAACCGTCTGCCCCCTTGACAGGGGAAGTACGGAGCTCTCAGGCCACTGAATTGGATCAGATTAAAAGGGATGTTCAGAATTTCCCTTTGTCTTCCTTGAAGGAGGCATCTAGAGGAGAGATGTTTCCCTTAAGAGAAGTACCCATGCCAGAAGCCCCAGGAGGAGTGGGATTTGTGAATGTGCCCCTGACCAGTACTGAGGTCCGGGAATTTAAAAAGGAAATGAAGAGGTTATTAGAAAACCCGTTGGGACTGTCAGAACAGCTTGATCAGTTTTTAGACCCTAATCTCTATACTTGGGATGAGATGCAGTTTATCCTTGGGGCCCTATTTACATCAGAAGAGAGACAAATGTTATGCACAGCTGAAATCAGGATCTGGGAGAATCCCCCAAATGTTCAAGGGGGTGTTCCCGGAGAACAAAAATTTCCTGTAGTTAGACCTGTTTGGAACCAAAATGAGTTTTATAAAGATTCCATAAGGATGTAAAACAGGCAGAATAAAAGGGGAAGGATTTCCAGTTAGCAGTGTAATAGATCTTAAAGATGCCTTTTGGACTTGTCATTTGGCATTAGAAAGTCGAAACCTGTTTGCTTCTGAGTGGGAGGATCCCATGACAAGGAGAAAGCAACAGTTTCACTGGACTACTCTGCCCCAAGGATTCACTGAATCCCCCAACCTCTTTGGAGAAGTTTTGGAACAAGTCCTTGAGGAAATTACTTTTTCTCCCGGAATCAAACTGCTCCAGTATGTAGATGATCTGTTAGTATCGGGGGAAAAAGAAACAAGTTCAATCTGCTACCATCCAGCTACTAAACTTTCTAGGGAAAAGGGGGCTTTGAGTAACAAAAACTAAGTTACAGTTTGTGGAAAAGGAAGTAAAATACTTGGGGCGTTTAATTAGTGAAGGGAAGAGGAGAATAAATCTGGAACAAATCTCTGGCATTGTAGCACTCACTCTTCCAAAAAGTAAAAAGAGATAAGAAAGTTTTTAGGTTTGCTGGGGTACTGCAGACTATGGATTGAAAATTTTAGTCAACAACATCTTAAATTTTTATATGAAAAATTACAAGAAGAGACTGAAAAGTATGAGTGGACTCGGGAGGAACAACAGCAATTTAAAGAGTTTAAAAAAACCCCCAAAACTAATGCAGGCACCAGTACTGTCCCTCCCCTCTTTGGAAAAGCCGTTCTATTTATATGTGAATGTTGAAAATGGGATTGCCTATGGTGTGTTAGCCCAGATATGACGGGGGGGGGGGGGGGGGGGGGGCATAAACAACCAGTGGCCTACCTGTCCAAATTGCTAGATCCAGTTTCAAGAGGCTGGCCAACTTGTGTACAGGCAATAGCGGCTACAGCCTTGCTGGTAGAAGAAAGTAGAAAGCTGACTTTTGGAGGGTCACTAATTGTGTCTACCCCTTACGTAGTCAGGATGATTTTGGGCCAAAAGTCTGGTAGGTGGCTGACTGACTCCAGAATTTTGAAATATGAAGCCATCCTAATGGAGAAAGATGATTTGGTCCTGACTACAGACAAAAGCCTCAACCCCTCTCAATATCTATATGGAGAAAATACAAAAGAAATGCCAGAACATAACTGTTTAGACATCATAGAGTATCAGACTAAAGTATGCTATGCCCACCAGGTCAGTTAAATTTTTCCCCTCAAACCCCTGTATTTTCTGTATTTTATGTCGGATATCTGATGCTGCCTGACTCACAAATGCCATGTTAATCGCCCTCTGGTTTTCTGGGGCCTCGGGTTCATTTGGACTGTACATCTTATACACTTGTATTAATTTTTCTAAAAATGCACCCGGGGATTCAGTTTTCCTCTGTATTACGGCACTTATTTTAGACAAATTAATAGGTTTCCATGTTACTGCCCTCAGCTCCCCCAGCAAAATCTGGCGGTAGAAATGTAGACTCTCTCTGCCTTCATCCGTATTGGGGTTCCAGTATGGGGGTTCTTTGGGGAAAACCTCTTCCATCTGGCGGGCATCCAGCTGTTGGCCCGTCCTTTCAATCGCTTCCCTATGTGTTTCTCTGAGGATCCGATCCCTTTCCTCAGCGATAAAGAAAGCCATTAATAATTGCTGAACATCTACTCAGGTTGGCTGGTGAGTTAAAAACACAGTTTCTAGAAGTCGGATCAAATCCTGGGGATTTTCAGAAAATGGTTTGTGCTACTGTTTCCAATTGTAAATATAAGATGACGAGAAGGGGGAATACACCACAGTGGGTGCCCCCCCTTCCGTCAGACGGTATCACCTCCTTCAGGGGCAGGACTGGTGCTGATAGCTTGGAGGCTGCTCCTAATTCTTTTACATGCCCGGTAGAATTACAAGACACATGTTTGGGCAGGTTTGGGTACAATTTCGGGGGGAGAGGCAGTTCAGGTATTTTATTTTTCTCTTTCCCTGTATTGTATACTGATCCAGATCATGTTTTAGGTGGACTTGAGCCATGAAGCTGGTGAAGGGGCTGGAGAACAGGTCCTATGAGGAGCGGCTGAGAGAGCTGGGGTTGTTTAGCCTGGAGAAGAGGAGGCTGAGAGGAGACCTCATTACTCTCTACAACTACCTGAAAGGAGGTTGTAGAGAGGAGGGAGCTGGCCTCTTCTCCCAAGTGACAGGGGACAGGACAAGAGGGAATGGCCTCAAGGTCCGCCAGGGGAGATTTAGGCTGGAGATTAGGAGGAAGTTTTTCACACAGAGGGTCATTGGGCGTTGGAACAGGCTGCCCAGGGAGGTGGTTGATTCACCTTCCCTGGAGGTGTTTAAGGCACGGGTGGATGAGGTATTGAGGGACTTGGTTTAGTGTTTGATAGGAATGGTTGGACTAGATGATCCAATGGGTCCCTTCCAACCTGGTGATTCTATGATTCTATGACTTAAAAGTCCTTCATTTGTATTTTCAGGTTCCAGTTGATCTTTTTGTGTCGGGTAAGGGGGAGGGGGGTCATCCTCCTCCTGAGAGGGAGGTAAAACCAGTTTCAAATCTCTCCAGTCCCTATCCAAAATTTTCGGAGCTTGCTGTAGTGGCAAGGTTACAGTCTTATTTTCGGATGATTTGAGCCAGGAAGGTGGCTCTTCTACTAGATAACGCGATGCCAAAATATACAGGGTCTGATTTGGGTGATTGTCCATTACAACTGATTGAACCGAATAGATTGCCTGAAGGGCAAACATTCCTTGGGGTGGCCAGCCCACTTGGAACGTTGGCCATTCAAGCTGTCAAGGCATTTTTAATTTTTCCACATGTACTGTGTCTCCCGAGAGGGCAGCTCTATTTTGATAATCTTTAAAATGCCGAATTATCAATTCGAGCGGACTGGTATCAAATTTGCTTTGACTCTGTCCCATTTTGTATCTCAAGAACACACTAAACGCAACAATAAACACAATTACTATTACAGTACCACAAGTCCTACGTGCCCAACGTGAATAACAAAAACAAACATCCAGTTTCGATACCGAGAGAAACCAAGACAGACTCAGAGCGAGGGTGGGGCTGAGGACTCGCCTCCACCACCCCTCTCAGATTCAGATCAGGGGAAAGTTGGAGCTGACAGCCCCTCTTTAACCCTTTCAGAGAGCAGATGGGCGTCCCCAACTTCGCCCCGACCCCAAGAACTGCCACCGCATCCGGTGGATCCAGTTTTTCGTTCTCTTTTTGGGTCTTCAGTTGAGACTGGGCCCCAGAAAAATCAGGATCAGATCAGGTATCAGGTTTTACTCACCTTCCTCAGAGGGAAGCTGGTATCAGAATCAGATTTTCCGTTTCGGAATCAGAAATCAGGTCTCCTGTCCCGCCGTGTTAGCAAAATCCTGCCAGATGAGCCCCCAAAATGTTTGGGTCCGATAGATTTTGCTAAGATGATGAGTCAGAGTTGCTAGCAATATAAATGTTTATTAAAAATTGAAAAGAATAAATGCGCATAAAAATCAGGAGCTGATTGATCAACGGTCGTCCCATACCAAATTGGAACGACCATGACTTGGGTATTCGAGGGGTTTTTATGGGTACAAGCTTCTACAGTTACACAAAGACTTCAAAAGGCATGCAATTAACACAGGAATTTTTACAAGCTAGATAGCAACATTGTGGTAGCAAGACCAGGCAGAGGGCATGGCCTCTGCTTCTAGTACCATGCAGCGTCTTGCACCTCCCGTGCCACTCCTTTCAGAGGAACAGACTCCGGGGAGTAAACAAGATATGAATGCGAAGGGAACAACCTGGAAAGTAAAGTTAGAAGGCAAAAAGAAAGTAGATTCCAGAGTAAGGCCCTAAAATTCATGAGTTGCCTTTTGACGTTTGCTCAGCATTCAAGCAAAAAACCTGGGATAGAATCAGAGTTCGAGTGTGGGATCAAGCAACTTGGGCGGATAACATGGCTATTAAGTTGCTTGGTCCCTGGAGGAATGTTTTTGAAGCACTGAAGGTATATGTCTGCTCTAAAGAGCACAGCGATAATTCAGAGCCGAGTGCAGGATCATCAACAACTGCACTAACCTCCCACTCTCCTGAACTGGCTGTGCGTGGTCCTGCACCCTCCGACGGGGGGGCCAACAACCCCTTCAATCCGGGTCCGAGAGACCCTGGGAAGGAGCACGACCCATCTCGCTCCTATCCCTCAGACTGACGGGCACAAACCAGGAGGGCGGCGCAGCGGCGAGGGGACCTTGAACTGTTGCAAGCTTTGCCTGTGATCTGTGCACTGAATGTCGGTCCACACTGGGAGCCAGTTGGTTGCAAAGTTATGGAGGAGATTCCAAAAGCTGCAAAAGAGAATGTAGTAACTACTTCGCAGCCAAGCCGCCCGGTCGAGGGGGGGCCACTGCCCCTGGCCGTGGTGGGGAGGGGCGCTTTTCCCTCCCACCCCCAGGTCCCGCGGCTCCACCTGGAACGGCTGGAGCAGCCCTGGGTCCATTTACAGCACCCACAGGATGGTCCTTCGGGACCTAAGGGACTGCAACAGATCAAAATAAGAAATGAACCAGCAACGTACGGTACTCACAGAGCAATGGAAAAAAAAAGTCACGTGTTCAATGTGCCCGGTACCATGTGTAGTTTAAATATCCATGGCATCAAAAAAATTGTGGATTCAACAGTGATAACCAACATTGTATTGATACGGGGCTAGGTGAGTTAACCATTGATGAACAGGATAGCCATTTTTTAGCAGCTTGAGATAAACACAAAGAAAGGACTAACACTTAAGGGTAAACAGAATAGTAATAATTTAGCCGAAGCAACTGACACTTAAAGAATAGCACAATAGAAGCTGCTCACACTTAAAGAATACATAGGATGACAGTTGTTTAGCTAAAGCAACATATTTCTATAAGCCTTTATGTGGGAAGGGAGTCTGTTGCTAGAAGATTTCTGATAAGCAGGACAAGTCATCTGGATCTGTGATAAGAGTGAAAACAACACTGATAAAGATGGCAAGGATCTGGAGAACACAGATGAAGATTGAAGCTAAAGGAAGTTAAGACAACTGACTCCATTCCCTGAGAAAATCCTGCACAGGCACAAAACAGGAAGAAGACTCTTCTCAAACTCATTATAATAAGAAGCGGGGAAAGGTTATGAATATGTATAGGCATTTTTGGGAATATGTAACAGTTTACTGTATAAAGCCAAGACAAGTTGCCACAATGGGCACCCACGTTGTTTTGGAGGAATAATTCTCCCGTGCGTCTCAACGCTGAATAAACCTACCTACTTTATAACTTTATAAGTTATAGTGTCTTGATTCCGCGTGTCAGTATGAATGTATTCAGCTAGGTGAAAAAATGAGTTGTGTTGTGTGTGTGAAGTGCTTCAAACTTTTGTAAGACTTAAAATTGGTTTTGATTCATCTTGGAAATACACCTCTGGGACCTATCAATCTCAAATGTCCACTAAGCTGGAAAGCAAGTAGATTTACCTGGGGATCCTTAGAATGAAAGGCTTCAGAAGGAAAAAAAAATTTAAAATACCTAACAACAAACCCCTAAACACCCCAGCCTTGCATTTGTATGTGTGAGTGTGCCACTCCCCGCCCCCCCCCCCCCCCTTCTCCCTGCATGTGAAGTTTTTTTCTTTTCAACTATTTCACCAAGCAGTCCAGTGGAGTTAACCGTTTTATCTCTCTAGGGGAATGCCAATTTGTGAGAACACTCTGCATTCCAGTGACCCTCGTCAGATCGGCAGCTGCTGGGCCCTGGCACAGACAACAGTGAATGGGGTTTTAGCAAAGGAATAGAAAGCCCGATTAATAACTTTTTACAGCACAAAATCGTAAATGGGATTATATGCAATGCTAAAAACCTTTCTCACACAGGTAAAAATGAGCAATGGGCCAGGATGTAGAACTCACCAACTTAGGAATTTTTTCAAACCTAGGGAATACCACATGTCACAAGGTATAGTAGAGCAAGCCTATCAGACACTGAAGAATACAAAAAGGGGGAATGAAGGGTAAAGCACCACAGAACAGATCAGGGAATAGAGCAATCACCTATAGTAAGGCATTTTTTTTGTCTTTACAAACAGAGGGTCAGCAGCTCAACAAGGAAGAAGTCAAGGTATTATTAAAATCTTTGGAATCAGGCCAATGGGAGGGACCATATAATTTATTAACCTGGGGAAGAGGGTATGCTTGTGTTTCCACAGATAGTGGCCCTCAGTGAGTTGCTGCTCACTGCATTCAGCCTGTTGTGGATGGTTCACACGTGTGAAGAACGAATGGTCCCAGAATTGAAGCAGATACACCTCCTCTAATATGTCATGCTCTTTTTCTCTTCTGGTTGGTTTTGCCTGTAGGGATCTTTCTAGCTTGTGGGGATATAGCGTGGGGGTAGAATTTCATTGAAACTTAATGGTGGACCGTGCAGCCTTGGACAGCTTACGTTACTAACATCCAACCTTATAATGACTTATAACAGAAAAACGAATTAAAAGATATGTCCATCAATTTGAAGTTAATTGTAAGGATACATTTGCCTTTTAGGGGCTTGAGAAATTATAGCAGCCTCAGCATTGGCACCTGGCATTGCTGCTGCGGCTGCCTTGAAAAAGCTAATGAACTTGGAATGTTGGCTGGGTAGGCAAATCAATGCTGCACTGATTTCACTGAGTGGTTTGTTAACTGATGTTGGTAGTGTTAGGCATGCTGTATCACAATATAGAGCCATAATAGAGTGTCGTTATTAGTCCAAGGACGTGAATCTGAAGACTTTGAGGGAATGTGTTTTATCGAATAAGGAGTCAATGGGTGGAATTGGTTGAATGGCTTGCTTAAAGGATGGCGACTGTCAAGGTAGTTATTTTTGGTAAGATTTATACTGTTGATTTTGTTCATTATTGTGGTTGTGTTATTAATGTTGCCATGTCTTGTGTCTCTGTTGTGAAGGGTCCTGCAGTAGAAGGCACGAGCAATTTTTGTAGCACAAATACAAAAAGGGGGAATTGTGGGAAACCTCGGCTGGATCGGGGAGTCAGGATGTGTGAACTTAAACATTGGCCTTGAATAGATGCCCATGTATCCTTGGAGAAGCTGGAAGGCGCCAAGAAGAGCCGAGTAAACGAGATTAGGAAGCTGCCAGGCCGCAGGCGGAATCACCCAATTATGAAGTTACAACTGAGAAGGAGTCATCCAATTATGAACTGTCAGTCTTTAGCTAAACCAATCGTGCATAGACATGCAGCTCGAGAAGGGGTATAAAAAGTCTTGTAAAATCAATAACTATGTCCTTTTGCCCACAGCTTCTATGTGTCATAGATTACCCCGACCGCGACAAATATTGTTTGCAATATTTTAATCTTTTTAAGATGGGTTAGCAGCGAAATGTATTTTATTCCAAAGCTACATTTTTAGTGCAGTTTCACAATGGATTTTTTTTAACTGAAATTTAATAACGAGTTACTATTTAATGTAAATGCTAACTAAATCACTTGGTATTTCAAACAGGATGTCCTGAGCTGACATCATCATCCTAACAAACATGTGCTGTATAGCATTCCTTATATATATTTCCAGTTTTGGAAGGCAAATTGGGTCAAAATACATTTTAGGTACTGATTTTTTTTTTCTCTATTTATTGTAATTGTCTTTTCAAATATAAATTGGTAATAAATTTAAGGGGTTTAATACTTATGTATGGAACAAAGTTAGTTTAAATCTTTGCTAGATAGAAGTATAAATGTTCTGTATAGATCAAAGTGCAATTCTTTGAGAAATTGTGTAGGATTATAAAAACATTGGAGATGTAATTATTGAAATAATTGTTTTGTGAAATTCTAAAACCAGAGTTGTTTAAGACAGTTTTCATTTTTGATAAGTGAGAAGATTTGTGGCTTTTTTCTCACAGTCTTACTATGAATGCAGTGCAATTTTTAGATTTAAATAACTATAAAAATATGAACTAATGAAACTGCTGTCTCAACTGCTGTGTATGCACTGAGAGATGAGGATTGTCATTTGTTTGCTTCAGAACTGATCTAAAGGCATAGTGTTTTTTCCTTTTTTTGTGTTTTTTTCCCTATATATATAATTTTTTCTTCTAAAGGTATTGCTGGCCCCTGCACAATCTTCTCAAGTTTTATTTTTAGTACAGTAGTAATTCACTTCTTGGATAAAGAATTGACAGGTTTAAAGTAAGTAATGAATTGTTATTCTGGATTTCTTGCTTGATTTTTTTTTTCCCCTGTACAATAAACCTTGACTTTTACTCTTAACACATACCCCGCTCTTTCAGTGAAGCTTTACCGGTCTTCCTGCTTCTGATTGATTTTTCAAGAGCAAGTGCATTAGCCAAATTTGCACTCAGTTCCAACTCACAGGTCAGGGTTCTCTTTGGTTGGTTGGTTATGAATAGTCCCTCTCCAGCTTTCTTGTAGGCCCCTTTCAGGTATTGGAAGGTTGCTATAAGGTTTCCTTGGAGACTTCTCTTCTCCAGGCTGAACAAGCCCAACTCTCTCAGCCTGTCCTCATATAGGAGGTGCTCCAGCTCTCTGATCATCTTCCTAGCTTCCTCTGGATCCGTTCCTCAGGTGGTCATGAACCTGATCCTCCTCTACTGTGGGAGGGGGTTTATCCCCTGGTCACCATCTTGGTGTCCCATGACCCAGGAGAGGTGAGGAGAGTGGTTGTCAGTGAAGACTGAGGCAAAAAAGTTAAGCTCCTCAGCCTTTTCCTTGTCTGCTGATACGAGGTCCCCAGTTTCATCCATCAGTTGGGGTACGTTCTCTTTAACCTTCCTCTTCTGATTGATGCACCTGTAGAAGCCCTGCTTGTTAGCCTTCCCTTCTCTTGCCAAGTTCAGCTCCAGCTGCACCTTGGCCTTCCTGACCTCACCACTACACAACCGGACAGCGTCCCTGTAGTCTTCCAAGGTTCCTTGTCCCTGCTTGCACTGCCTGTGCAGTTCCCTCTTGCTTTTCAGTTTGACCAGTAGGTCTCAACTCGGCCATGCTGATCTCTTCCCTTTCCATTTCCTACATCTGGGGACTGAGTGTTCTCCCACTTTATGGAAAGCATCCTTAAAGATCTGTCAGTTCTGCTCTGAGTATATATATGAGTATATTGTACATTATATATTTGATATTGTAGCGCATTGTATATTATTATATAATAAGGATTACAGAATGTTTTATTTGAAGAAAATATTTCACAAATAGGTTTTCACCACGGTTTCTTTTTCCGTCCCCCCAAACCCTGCAGCAAACCTCTAGAGTTTTCCATGACTGACTTCTGGAGGAAATACCTTTCTCTCCAGGGGAAAGTTTTATTGTCTTTTATGCCCTCTTTTCTCGACAGCTAAGTCTAAAGTGAAATAATTTTACAAAAAAAAAAAAAAAAGTTAGGGTACAGATATGTGGTTGCAAGAATTTTTGAGATGCTATGATGTAAGTAGATTCTTTTTTATATATTAACATGTAGAAGTCCTGTTCTTCTGAATGTACTTTAATTAAGTCTGCACCCAGTGTTGTAGGAGCTTAGAATACTGATGAGCCAAAGGTGGAGACTTTCAAAATTAAATAATCTTGTGTAAATAAATACTTTCAAAGTATAATAGCTTATGGAAAATGAAGCAATTAAAGAATATGTTCTCTCATACTAGTTCATTTTTAACATCTGTTTTATAAGACCTTATCCCTATAATATTAATTTACTAATCATATACTAATCATGTTATTTGCACTCCCTTCGTTTGCTTTTTTAATTTATGCTAATGTACACAAATTTTAATTTTTAGAATGAAGTAAGAGAAAATATTTCATGTGGAATGGCAATTTTAGGCCCTTCATTTATACTTGGATGAACTCGTGGAGTGCCTTGTGATAGGTGTTGGTACTACATCAGGTTAGACCTTGCATAATGAGAGAGAGGATATAGAAAGCCTGATGCATATTCAAATGTTAATTATTTTTTCTTTTTATGTAGGTGTAAGACAGCTTGAAATTATGTGCTTCTTTGGCTGTATGTCTGTTCTTGCCAACTACTTTGTCTTTATGACCTTTTTTCCAACTTGTGTCCTGGTATTAGAGGTAAGAACAACTTGAAGACAACATCAAGCTTGGTATTCTGTTGGAATGGGTCCAGAGGAGGGCTACAAAGATGATCAGAGGGCTGGAGCACCTTCCATACGAGAACAGGCTGAGAGAGTTGGGCTTGTTCAGCCTGGAGAAGAGAAGGCTCCAGGGAGACCTTATATCGGCCTTCCAGTACCTGAAAGGAACCTACAAGAAAGCTGGAGAGGGACTTTTTACAAGGGCATGTAGTGATGGGATGAGAGGGAATGGCTTTGAATTGGAAAGGGGAAAATTTAGGTTAGGCATTAGGAAGAAATGTTTCACAATAAGGAAGGTGAGGCACTGGAATAGGTTGCCCAGAGAATGATCTATCTTTTTTCTTTATGGAGGTGATTTTGACATTGTGATACAGGAAATAGTTAATATTAAAAAAAATGGAATGATTTTGGTTTAAGTTACAGTAGCGTTCAGTTTCATCTAAGTAATTGTGGGTTTTGAAAGTTAGACAGAATGTCCCTCTGAGAGCAGGTTTTCTTTCAGACAGTGTTTTTCCAGACACTGTTCATTCTTTTGGAGACGTTAATGTCTTGTGTTTGGTGTGATCTGTGCTGTCTCTTCTTCTGTAATCCCCTCTGTTTGCAGTGTTTCTCTAAGGTAAGGTCAGGCAGAGCTGGAGCCAGCTCCAAATGAGCAAGAGTTCTGACTGTTGTGAAGTTTCATAATAACATTAAAATTAGACCTTGGAAAGTAATAGAATATGCATGAGATTTTGGGGATGTCTTGCTGCATGTGATCGATGGAGATCACTCCTGTACGTTGCCCAGGCCTGTCAAGGGATGCTTGCTTGCTAAAACTCCAAAATGAGTCTTTGAGAGTTGATTTGCCTGCATTTTCGGTACCACCTCTGCCTTCATGCTTCAAGATACTCTTCAGAAATGCATATTGGAACAACAAAATACAAAAGCAGCCTAAAATAACAAAAAAAAAAGTTTCCTGCACTTAAAAAAAACAAAGAACAAGCTATAACCTTTTAATGATGGTGAGTGTTCTAACCCACATTAACCCCTATGTATTCACCCTTATAGCTACAATAATGTTTCCTACAAGATAACAGTGTTGTCCTCAACATCCTCCCGTTTATTTTCAGCTGGATGAGGTATTTTCTTTCAGTCTTTTTATTATAACATTCCCCTGCCTTTCCGAGGCTGCAATTAAGTCTTATATTTAATTGTAACATCCAAGACCAAGGTTCTCTCACTGTTCACTGTTTCAAAGATACCCTTGTACTGTGAAACTAGTTCTGTTTCTTTCCATAAGGAGTTTACATCACAATTCAAGAATGTCATTTAATATATAATAAATTCCCAGTATCAATCAACACTATTTCTGTTCAAGGTCCACAGAAGCAAAGATAAGTACTTAACCTCAGTTTGGACCTCTCAAGACAGTTCTAGAATAAATAGTTAAGATTTAGTTATTTGGAAAATTGGTGTTTGCTTCCAAGGTCTGCAAAACTTTCAGGATTTCATTATTTAACAACAGTAGCATACAAAGCCTTGTATACATCCCAAAGGATTCACAGATAGATGCTGCTTAGCTAAATTAGTAGAAGTATACATCCACTAAAGGAGATGAAACTTAACATCCATCAGCACATACTGCAGATATCACTTTCTCACAAGAAAAGGATGTGTTCAGTACATATTTTAACAGTATTACTTCTTTAAACTGTGCAAGGTAGAACACTGAATAATAGTTATTAAAATACAGACAGATGCAGGTTACACAGACATAGTTTAGAAACTGCAGATCCAGTTGGATTTAAGTCTTGGACATGCTTGAAATCTAGAGAAAGTTTTTACTTTTCAAACAGTTTCACAGCATGAATTTCTATTGAGGGTCATTTTTCAAACTAGAATCATTGCAGTAAACAGGAAATACAGTAACAATATAATCCAAGCCCTTTTATGACAAGTTTCCCTGCTATGGGAACCTGGCAGGAAAGAGAGTCTCAAAAAAACCAAGTATCACAAGAATACAAGGTCTGACACCTCGAGACTGCACCTGTAACTCTTTATTTAACAAGTTAAGCAAATCAACTACGCTCACCTTCACAACAGTTCCCTTCTGAGCTGACACATGGCTGCATCTGATGCAATTCCACAGATCACTCTCTGAAAGGCTGTTGAGGATCTCCATCGGTTTAGCTTTCACATCTTCTGCCGACAGAAAAAAGGTTCCTTTGAGCACTGACTTGATCTTTGGGCTGTTCACCACACGCCTCGGTCAATAGTTGAAAAGTTTCTGTGGTGGATTTCTTCAGTTTCACAAGAAATTTGATATTCACTTGCTGTTCACTATTGCACACTGACATTTTCTGACCGAGGGTAAGGCAACATCTGTATTTCAACATGCGTCCACTTGCGCTGAGTGAAGGGGTCAAGCTGAGCCCTGTCTCACTGTGACAGGTTAGAGCATGTTCTATAACCATTTCTCTGTCTCTCCCCTCCCCATCTTGCTTTCCCAGCTATAGGGTTAGTCTCAGGTTTCTCGTGTCAGACCTTGTATATATACACATTTGCACAAATCCGAATGAGAAATTGGAACAAAATTGGAGAAAACAAATTAACAGCTGTTAACAGAATTAAGCCTGATTTTTTTATTTGGATGTAAATCAAAACCGTTGTGATAGTACTGTAGATGACATTCCTTGGAGTTTTTTTTTTTACTTCCCCCAAAACCTAGATGTCTTTTTCATTTCAAAAAGCCTGAGAAATACCACAATGCAGGGGAAAAAAAACACCTCGAAGATTTATTAAAGATCCTCTCTTTTTTGCTAGGAAGGCTCTTTGGCTTACAGCTTTCAGAGGAAAAAAAAACCCAACAACCAGAAGGAAAAGAGACGTTCAGGTTGTATCTGTCACTGTACTTTGTAAAGCTATAATGTACAAAGTATGACACAAAAAGCCATTGCATTCAATAGGTCTATAAGATTAGTACTTTATATAGAATTTTATAATTGGCAAGAAGTTGATGGCTCATGTCCAACAGACTTGCATTTCTACCAATGTCTCTATACAGGAACCCATGTGAAATCACACTGCTCACAGACAGGACATACTTAAAAACTAAGCAGAGAATTTAAAGCTTGAAAAATCTTCAAACCAGAACAGCTCTCACATTACCAAATTGTTCCTCTAAAGTGAGCATTGAGGGGAAAAGTCTTGTTGTGTACATTTTTCTTTTGTATATGATGACTATAAGTGTCTAGTACTTTGAGATTTAATGCACAGCATTGCTGAATAAAAAGGTAAACACTGCTCATTAGTAAATCACTAGCATTATGAAAACATAGGATATTAAAATGATTACATATTTGTAAATTGATTACTTGGTCTTAAGTTTTGTCTAGCTCTGTACATTTTAAAACCTTGTTTGCCCATTCTTCTTAGCTTAACAAGAGTCAGAAGTGATCTAGTTAAAACAACCCATTAATATGAGCAGAAAAACCAGAAACAAACTGTAAATTCACTCTTCATAACACAGTGCAAAAATCATGGTCACAGCTTCATATTTAATGTGTAATCACTTTAAGTATACAATAGTTCAAAAGATCCAGCAACTGATTAAGAGTTAAAAGCCAGTAGAACAAAAAATACAGGAAATCCAAAATACATCTTTGACCTTTTTAATCCTAAATTTTAGGGTCACATGCCTGAGTAGACAAGTTTGCTACGACAAGTAGACAAGTTTTTCTACGAAAGAAACTTTGGTATGGACTTGAACTAGCCACACGAACAGCATCTATAGCTTTCAAAATAAATAGTAATGTCTAACTAGACATCATGGCAGCAAGATATTCTCTTAAAAACAGACTAACAACAAATGCATGCTTGGAGCTATGTATCAAGGCTGGACAACAGAAACTAGTGTAATCTCTTTTTAAAGTAATTTTAAAATGTTAATTATTGTATTCTCATGCTGAAATTGGTAAGAAATCTTTCCTACAATGAAAAGGCTTTCCTTTTATTTGCTAATCACTAATAACCACTCCTTTTAAAATTGCTCTACGATGTTTGAAGATCACCATATTATTAAAATTTTTCTTTAAGACTCCCTGTTTTTCTAAAATATTGTATGTTTATTCCACAGGCCCCTACTGTTAACAGTAGGTGTTGCAAAAAAACCCATCCCCCTACTCAAAGAGTTATTTATTAAAAAGGTCAAAGATAAATTGGACCTCAAAAACGTTTTTCTTGATAAGTTTTACCATAAATAACAAATGGTGTTCATAATGTGTGATACTTTCCTATAGCCATTGATAAAGTAGTTACAAGAATGTTAATCTGTGTGTTTTATGGGTTTGCAACAAAGCATAATACACATTGAACAGAATGAGTGAAACTTCAGTTTCCAGTGTATAATGAATTTTAGTCATTTAATGCATTTTAGTTTTTACTTGCATATTCCACTGTAGTGCTGTGACAACAAATCACACCAAGGTATCAGAGCATACATCAATAATACGATGTAACTTTACCACAGCACTGCTATATTTAGCTTTTTGAAAGCGACATAAGCATACTTTATGGCCACATCAAATAATTTTGGTTTTTTTCTCCTTCAATAAATTTCACTTTTTCAGTAACACTTTTTAAAATTTGTATTATTGAAAAAAAATCACAGAAAGTTTATACAGGAATAGCTATAAAGAATAACCTTACAGACACTGATATGACAAACATTTATTTTAAGGGCTGAGAGGCATTAATATCATATTGACTGAAAAGAAATTCATAAAGATATTTTTTGGCATTGCTATGTCACAAAGTCAATCATACAAAGACCTATGCATTTATCCTAAAATGAAAGTTTTAAATGCCCTTCTATTAAAAACAAAAACATCATGCAAAACTTTGTTCAGTTAGGCAGCTGCTGTAAAACTGTTGCAAGACCATACTGTATATATTACCTTTTATATTGCTAATGCACAACTAACAGTAAACTTAATTAGATTAGCACAAATTTGTCTTAATTACACCATTATATCTCACTAAGGGGACAAACGCCACAAGATTGGCAAAAACATTTAATTCTGAGCACTCAAATGGCAGGATAATTATGTGTTGTAATCCCTTCATATTTAGAAAAAAACCACACCAACATAATCCTGTAAAATATTAATTGGGAGGGGAACAGTTTATACTATCTAACACAAAGTAACTTATACAACTAGTGTCAAAGGCAAACAAAAACTAAATAAAAAGTCAAAATACACAAAGCAACAGAAGCACAAATGCTGTGTTAAATCCAGTCACTATAAGACCACAACACACTTGTTAATAAAAAAAGACAAAAAAAGACAAAAAAAGACAAAAAAAGAAGTAGTTACTAAAGTAAGCAACACATTTCAAGAAAATGCAATGAGGAAAAAAACTCAAACTATTTTTTCCAATGACAATAGAATTTTCATTTGCAGTCTTTTCATCAATAGTTTGTCTGATACAGTACATCCATTAAAATATTCATAATCCACAGAAGAGTTATGTTGTTCTCCTTCAAATCTAATTACAAAGTTGGGTTTGGATGTTTTAAAAAGATGTTATGATGTCTGTTTAAAAGAAAGGCAACAAATGGATCTTTTATCACCTTTGATCTTATCACTGATGACAAACATTTTTAAAAGTTATCATAATCTTTTTTGTCTTTTTTCCCCTCTGCTTCAAATCCATCAACCCCATCACTGTCCCTTCTCCTTTTACGATTATTATGGATGTTGAAGCGTTGATTCATCTGTGGTAACAGATCCATTCCTAAAACTTTGTGTATTTGACGGAATGCAAGAAGCCTCAGTGCAAGCTAGAAAAAGGGCAGAAAGAAGATATTTTGGTTAGAAACAAATGTCATTTTTTTCTAATTAATGAAGAACACAAGTGGTGTATAATATTATCATTAACTCCTATTATCCCCCCTTCATTCCCACAACAAAGTAAACACAACAAAACATGTACAATCATAGAATCATAGAATAACCAGGTTTGAAGAGACCCACAGGATCATCGAGTCCAACCATTCCTATCAAACACTAAACCATGTCCCTCAGCACCTTGTCCACCTGTCCCTTAAAAACACCTCCAGGGAAGGTGACTCAACCACCTCCCTGGACAGCCTATTCCAGTGCCCAATGACCTTTTCTGTGAAAAATTTTTTCCTAATGTCCAGCCTAAACCTTTCCTGGCGGAGCTTGAGGCCATTCCCTCTTTTCTTGTCCCCTGTCGCTTGGGGGAAGAGGCCAGCACCCTCCTCTCCACAACCTCCTTTCAGGTAGTTGTAGAGAGCAATGAGGTCTCCCCTCAGCCTCCTCTTCTCCAGGCTAAACAACCCCAGCTCTCTCAGCCGCTCCTCATAAGGCCTGTTCTCCAGCTCCTTTACCAGCTTTGTTGCTCTTCTCTGGACTTGCTCCAGAGCCTCAACATCCTTCTTGTGGTGAGGGGCCCAGAAGTGAACACAGGATTCAAGAAGTGGCCTCACCAGTGCCAAGTATAGAGGGAGAATAACCTCCCTGGACCTGCTGGTCACACCATTTCTGATACAAGCCAGGATGCCATTGGCCTTCTTGGCCACCTGGGCACACTGCTGGCTCATGTTCAGTCACTGTCAACCAACACTCCCAGGTCCTTCTCCTCCAGGTAGCTCCTCCAGACAGAATTCTCCTAGTCTGTAGCTCTGCATAGGGTTGTTGTGCCCCAAGTGCAGGACCCGGCATTTGGCCGTGTTAAACCTCATGCCACTGGACTCAGCCCAGTAGTCCAGCCGGTTCCCTTTGCAAAGCCTTCCTACACTCCAGCAGATCGAGACTTCCACCCAGCTTAGTGTCATCTGCAAACTTGCTAAAGGTGCACTTAACGCCTTCATCCAGGTCATTGATAAAGACATTGAACAGGGCTGGACTCAGCACTGAGCCCTGGGGAACCCCACTTGTCACTGGCCTCCAGTTGGACTTAACACCATTTACCACCAGTCTCTGGGTCCGGCCATCCAGACAGTTTTCTACCCAGGAGTGCGTGTGCTTGTCCAGTCCAGACACTGTCAGTTTCTGTAGCAGAATGCTGTGAGAAACTGTGTCAAAGGCTTTACTGAACTCCAGAAAGACCACATCCGCAGCCTTTCCCTCATCCAGTAGTCGAGTCACTTTGTTATAGAAGGCGATCAGGTTGGTTTGGCAGGACCTGCCTTTTGTGAACCCATGTCGACTGGACCTGATCACCCGGTTCTCTTGCGTGTGCTTCATGATAGCACTCAAGATCACCTGTTCCATGACTTTCCCTGGCACTGAGATCAGACTCACAGGCCGGTAGTTCCCTGGATCCTTCCTGCGACCCTTCTTGTAAATGGGCATGACATCAGCCAGCCTCCAGTCCAGTGGAACTTCCCCAGTCAGCCAGGACTGCTGGAAGATGATGGAAAGGGGTTTGGCCAGCACATCCACCAGGTACTTCTATATCCTTGGGTGGATCCCATCTGGCCCCATAGATTTCTGGGTGTCGAGTCAGGCAAGCAAGTCTCTGACCACCTCCTCTTGGATCATGGGAGCCTCATTCTGCTCCTCTAACTCCTGGGTTTGTACGCAGAGGGAACAACTTTCTTTACAATTAAAGACTGAGGCAAAGAAGGCATTAAGTACCTCAGCCATGTCCTCATCCTTTGCCACAGTTGTTCCCTTTGCATCCAATAAAGACTAGATATTCTCTCTGGTCCTCCTTTTACTATTGATGTATTTATAGGAAGAATTTTTTATTATCTTTCACCAAATTGGCTAGTCTAAGCTCTAGTTGGGCTTTAGCCCTCCTGATTTTTTTTCTGCATGATCTCACTTCCTCCCTATAGCCCACCCAAGATGCCTATCCCTTATTCTAAAGTTCATAGACATTCCTCTCTTTTTTGGTGTCCACCCATATCTCCCTGCTCAAACAAACTGGTTTTTTTCAGTTCATTTTCCGGAACATGGGGATGGCTTGCTCCTGCAGCCAGTCCTTGTGGGCTCCCTTGCCCTAAAGGACTGGCTCCTTTGGTACTTTACCAACCAGCCTTCTGAACAGTCCAAAGTCTACCCTCTGGGAGTTTAATGTGTCTGTTCTGCTAATCCCCCTCCTCACCTCACCTAGAACTCAGAATTCTACCATCTTTTGGTTGCTGTGCCCCAGGCATCCTCCAACTGTCACATACCCCACAAGGCCTTCTCTGTTCACAAACAGCAGGTCCAGGATGGTCCCCTACCTTGTCGTCTCACTCACCAGTTGTGTGAGGAAGTTGTCTTGCACACACTCCAGGAACCTCCTAGACTGCTTCCTCTCTGCTGTATTGTAATTCCAGCAGACATCTGGTAGGTTAAAGTCTCCCACAAGGACAAGAGCTAGCGATCTTGAGACTTCTCCCAGCAGTTTGTAAAAGAGCTCATCAGCTGCTGTTTCTTGGCTGGGTGGTCTATAACAGACTCCCATCAAAATATCTGCCTTCTTGTGGGCTCCTCTGATTTTAATCCACAGTCACTGGACCCTGTCATCACCATAATCAAGCTCAAGGGTATCAAAGCACTATCTAACATAGAGGGCTACCCCGCCTCCTCTCCTACCCTTCCTGTCCCACCTGAAGAGTTTGTACTCCACCATAGCAGCACTCCAGTTATACGAGCTGTCCCACCACAGTTCCATGATGGCAACAACATTGTAGTCTCCTTGCCCTACAACAGCTTCCAATTCCTCCTGTTTATTGCCCATACCGTGTGCATTGGTATAGATGCACTTCAGTTGGGCTGTTAATACCACAGCTCTCATAAAGGGATTAGTCTTCATTCCAAAATGACTGGTCCTTAAATTATCTAACCCATCAGTGCCGATTACATCTTTTCCATCACGAGATGTACTTGCCCCCACTCACTCTGAGGTGACATACTGGAGGTCCTCACCAGTACACCATCTCTCAGGCACTGGAGTGCTATTTCCAGGCGGCTCACTCCTGACTATCCTGGCTTCATCCTCCTCCTCCTTCACATCTAATTTAAGTCTCTATTAATGAGCCCTGGTAGATTTTTGGTCAGAACTCTCATATCTGTAGGAGAAAAGCGTGCCCTATCCAGGTAGTTGAGTTCCCATCCCTAGAGAGATTTAAAAGACGCATAGATGTGGTGCTTAGGGACATGGTTTAGTGGTGGACTTGGCAGTGTTAGGTTAATAGTTGGACTTGATGATCTTAAAGGTCTTTTCCAACTTAAACGATTCTGTGATTAAGTATTTTTAAACATAAATGCATACATGCTCATTTAAAGCCTTAAAATCTTCCCTAATAACTCCCTTAAAGCAGGTTGCATGAGCAAGCATAGTGTAGTTAAGTAATAATTATACTGGTACCTCCTTAGCGTTTTTATATCATTCATTTTAATTGCATCCTGTACATTTTATTCCAGCAATATAGAGACTGCCTGTTCTTTATGTGACATAAGGTGTTCTTAGTGTTCTTCCAGATTCTTTTTTTGTCTCTTTGCCAATTTGAAGACCTGAGGTGACTCAAAACTATCATTGATCAAACTACTCTAAGTTAATATAAATCTCATCTACAGCCTATTGAAATCTGTGGACATTTTTCCTATTGCTGTCATTTCCTGATCTTGAACCTTTCATAAATGATCAATAGTTCTGTCTGAGGAGAGAAGAGGCCAGTACCCTCCTCTCCACAATGTCCTTTCAGGTAGTTGTAGAGAGCAATGAGATCTCCCCTCAGCCTCCTCTTCTCCGGGTTAAACAACCCCAGCTCTCTCAGTCGTTCCTCATAAGGTCTGTAGAATCAACAAGTGAGCTTCAACACAGTATTTTTATTTGATCATTAAGAAATCATGAACAAAATTGCCTACAGTCTACTGTTTAGCCTATGTTAAGCTATAAATAGTAAAAAACTCTGGACAGCCATTAAAACAAAACAAAATTTGTTTGCTTTATATCAGAATTCACACTATTCAGCGTGACATTTACAGTGACATTAAGAAGTTACTGTCCATCAACTGAGTAACTCTTTCTGTGCATTCCCTTTGTTCACCTGAGTGAAGAAATGCATAGCCTGCAAGAAGCACAGGGACTGAATTATAGAATGGTTTTGGTTGGAAGAAACCTTAAAGATTATCCAGTTCAAACACCCCTGCTATGGGCGGGGACACCTTCCACTAGATCAGGTTGCCCAAGGCCCCATCCAAAATTGCCTTGAACGCTTCCAGGGAGGGAACATCCACAACTTCTCTGGGCAACCTGTTCCAGTGCCTCACCTTCCTTATTGTGAAACATTTCTTCCTAATGCCTAACCTAAATTTTCCCCTTTCCAATTCAAAGCCATTCCCTCTCATCCCATCACTACATGCCCTTGTAAAAAGTCCCTCTCCAGCTTTCTTGTAGGCTCCTTTCAGGTACTGGAAGGCCGATATAAGGTCTCCCTGGAGTCTTCTCTTCTCCAGGCTTTCTCCTGAGCTGCTAGGATTTCTTTTTTTTTTTTTTTCCTTAAGTACTGTATTTCACATTTGCTGCTTCTGTACAAAGTACATCATCTTAGCTTAAAAATAACATACGTTTTAGTTGCTGGACTTGCACTTGAAGCAGCCAAGGTTTGTCACATAGAATCATAGAATTGTTAGGGTAGGAAGGGTCCTGAAGGATCATCTAGTTCCAACACCCCTGCCATGGGCAGGGACATCCCACTAGATCAGGCTGCCCAAGGCCATCCAACCTGGCCTTGAACACCTCCAGGGATGGGGCATGTCACATTACACATTAGTACTCTTGAGCAAAAGGAACAAATGAAGAGGTAGGGACAGTAACCTCTTAAGCTGCAAGCATGAATGGTCAATACTGTAAGCGGACACAATAAATATTAAAAATTAATCTTACACAGATTTATTTATGAAATATTAAATGCCAATGCAATTTTAAATCTAATAATATGCTACTGTAGAGTGAACACCTTTACAGATATATATATATAGATGGGAGTGTTTCAACCTTTTCAGGAAAATATATTATTTTTAGTGCAAAAATGAACACTATTCTACATCCTCTGTTGTGACATTTTCATTGCCTAGCTTAAGACTCATCATCTGAAAGATCAGACTTTATTCTAAGAGAGGAAAATTCATGTCCACCATACAGTTCCATTTAAAAAACAAACAAACAAACAATACCACCCAAAAAAACAGTCATCAAATTTAGTTGCTTCATACATATTTTTCCTTACCTGGGCACTTGAAGTAATATCCTCTCGTTGTTGATCGGTCATTACAGCAAGTGTATCAAAAGGATCTTTCTCACAAGGGTCTAGAAGACCAGGACCACCTACAACGGTTAGGCTAATTAGAAGCACCTCTTTACCTTATTTCAAACAAGATTACAGATTTTACATTAGTTAAGCATAAGTAGTATATAGACACTGATCAAATGCAACTTGCCTTTAAGGATGATTCCTGAAGATATACACTCAAAAACTCTTCTCAGTGCATCCCCAGGACTCTGTGGTCCAGTAGCACTGCTAATTGCTTTTTCCACAAGCAACTCCATAGCCTAGACCAACAATAAGAAAATCCAGCCAATTTAGAAGATTGATTAAACCAGAAAAAAAGCTACTACTAAGTTTTTCCTGGATATAGGCTAACACTAACTCAGATGTTACACAAGTGTAAAAAAAATCTTTGATGATAAACAGGTTTTCTAAAATTTACACATTTTTTATATTAGTTAAAATGGTTAAAATTATTAGCTGTATTTTAAATAGTTTTTCCTGTGAATATTTCCATTTTTTACTTTTATTAGACTCTTTTTTTCCCCAGAAAAACCCACAAAATATATTTGTAAAAGTAAAGAATTGCTTTCCTTAGCTTTTTCAGCATTCAATGGATGCTTCTTTACCATCTCTTTGGCAAGATTCATTTTCACACAATGTGTCTCTCTTGGGTTTTTTTGTGGGTTTTGTGGGGAGTTCATTTTTTTGGTTCCTCTCCTGAGTTCACAGCTATTCAAGTGTGGACTTTTATTGTTATTTTCCAAGAATAAATTCCTATTCCATTGCATGTGAGTAACTATAGACATTGTTGATTACAATCCTTCACTAAGGGTGCCCACTCCTTTCTACCTCTTTTTACCTCAATTTAACTGACAAATTTCAATTCTTGAGCATGGTATGTCCATACTCCCACTGTATCACTGGATCAAACTTTTGAGGTTTAACAACAGTAATTTAGTTATTTTCAAGTATGAAACAAAATACAGCAGGAAAGAAATAAAGTAGAGCATGTTACTTCATTCATTCAAATCTAGTTCTTTTGAATCCTCATACAATACATTAAAGTCCACAACTTGAACCTAAGAAAAAGTGAATTATAATGCCCTGGTGTTTATGTGCACAAAAGGCTGGATTGCAAGATTGAAAAAAATAAACCTTGAATATTAGTTCCTTATAACTTGTAGGAACTTGACAAAATTCTTCTAATTTAGTTTTTATTTTTAGGTATATAAAGAGGCTGATACTAATATCTGTGTTTAGACTTCTTAATGTTTTCTATTATTACAACTACTTAGGCTTTTTTAAAAGCTCTGGCATCTCTTTGGCTTGTAACAGGCTTCTAGCATACAGGTCAGGAGAAGTGTATTCAGAAAGATATATTTCTTTGATCTACAACATTTCATCCTCAACTGTCAGAAATTACATATATTTAAAATCACCATTTTCATTCTGTCATTATTTTTGTCAGTAAGACTGTCAACAGGACAAAAGAACTGACTACACAGACTTCAATGTTGATTCACATCACTGGCAACGCATCAGGTACCAGGAGCAAGCCAAGAAGCCTGACATACTGCTTCACATCTCTCTTCCCTTCTGGCCGTGCCTTAGAACAGATATTATGAGAAATAAGAAACAATATTCTTCATTCTTCATCTATGTGCCTGCTGTGTGTTGCAACAGTTATAAGGATGCTTTTCTAAGTGTGATAGGGTTTATTCTTTGGCAACTGTGGTAGTGTGATTCTTTCCCCCTCCCCTGATAGGCCACACAGACCATTCTAAGCTGTTTAGAACAACCTCTGATGCACTTGGAACAACACCTTCACTCCCCTCTCTGGGCTACTACCTGATCCAATAGATGCTGGGTACAATGCAGACATCTATTTCTAAGTGACATGGATTAGAAGACTAATGGCGACACGTCCACAAACTAGTACTGTGGTATTTCATATATTAATGATCACAGGAATTACTGTGATTTATTCTTTCAAGTAGCCTTTTTGCTCCTACTTTCTGCTACACACACAGAAAAACAAAAAATCCCAAACTCCTTGAAAAAGTCTACATTTTAAAACTGTAGTAACACGTTCCTATTCTTTACTTGCAGTACCATGTGCATTAAAAAGACTCATCCAAAAGAACATTACTCACCCAGCTTGGAAAATCAGACCAAGTTGGAACCCGTTGACAGAGGTCACGAAGAATACGTATGATAACCACACAGGACTGCAGACCATTAGCTCTAGCCTTGAGAGCAATACAAAATCAAATTAATTAATCCCAGCACCTACAGCAAATGGAACTTGTTGAAAGACTAAAACACCACTGTTCAATGGAAGCTCAGATATAAGACAGACAAATGATTCTATAACTTTATTCCATGAGCTGCCATTTACAGCAGTATTTTATATGGGATTAGTAATTTAAGGTGTTAGAAGTCAAAGTGCACAGGTTATACAAGAATAAGGTTTCTTGATCTCCTGTACACTTTGACCTATGTTCACTTCTAACAATAAATACAGTATTTTTCTATATTAGAAATAAAAAAGATAAAGTGAAGGTTTAAGAAATAGGTATAGAGACTGAAAGGTCAAGGCAATCTCTTTGGTTTCTTTACTGTGCCTTTGCCAGAATGCAAAGTCACTAAACCAAACAGTCGCTTCTCACCTTTCATTCCCTACACTTAATATGCTTAAAGAAATAGAAAAAAAGGTCTTAAATCTAAACACAAAGCTTTAAATGCATTTTCCATTATTTAAAGCAAAGTTACTCTGCAGCCTTATGGAATATATAACAAATATACAACATATGATCACCCCAAAGTGAGTCACGCTTTCAACATCGCCTTCTCAGAGCAGAAAAAAAAATCATGTCAAATGAGCAATAACTGCATAAAGCAGTTCCTCCATACTCAACCTTCTACGTTTGAATTTAGGGACCAGAAGAATATATAGTATTATTAGCATGAACAACACAGAGTGTTTTCACACACTTAAACATTTATATTGCAACTGAACTAATCTCTCATAAGGCTACAAGAAGAAAGTAAAATGATGTTCCGAACCTGGAACCACTTAGCGTGGCGTAGAGCAGCCAGAGCGTCAAGGCATTTTTGCCTGTCCAAGACGTCCGGTGGATCTTTCACCATACCCGAGGTTACATCTAAAATGGATTGAATTGGCAAAATGCAGTGAGGAATGGGTGTTTGACCAGGTGAGCAAGACACTTCCTTAAAGTAGCTTCAATGTCACACATGCCATTTAAAGTTTAAACATTTGAACAACAAATGTTCAATAAAAGCCATTCAATTAGGATTAGGGCATCAACCCAGTATGAAGATCAAGAGCATATTATACTTTAGCTCTCAGGTTATTTTCGAATGCATTGCAGATTATGCAATGTGCAGTACTTCTTTATTTAAGATGACGCTGGAAAAACACATATTCCCTAAAATTAAATACTGAAGGAAGGCTGGTTTGACACAGTGCACCAGCACAAAGAACGCAAGACAGAAGGAATACAAAAATACACTTTAACCAAGTAGAAACATTCAAACTTAGTTTAATGTAAATTTTAATGGTCACGTGTTATTTGAGACGTACTCTTTAAAAGAAAAACTAAGAATGAAAAAATATATCTTAAAAACATTAGATGTTTAGTAATGATATTATTTTTATCATACCTTAAACTTAAAATGGGAATGATTTTGCTTTAAATGAAATGACTAAAGGAATGTGAAACGCTCTTCAGTATTAGAGTTCCGTTCCTTTCTAGTATCCTCTCTCTTACTCATATAAATGAATTCCTCAGCCCGTGATATATGTGCTCCAATATAATTTAGGACACAAGGAAGGATCTGAAAAGGGACTACTTTACTTAAGATTCAGCAGGAAAAATAAAAGCAAGGAATATTTTAAAAAACAAAACAGAATGTCTGAAAGATAAAGAAAACATAGTAGATCTTGTATATTTAAGTGTTCAGAAAAAGATTAATTAAATTACCAAGCTGATTGCTTTGTTACCAGAAAGGATAAGACCATTTCCAAAAGGGCCTTAATCAATGAAACTGGAATCACTGAACAATATGAAATAGTATCCTTAGTTTACTTAAAAGTTGTAGGTATTATAATGCAATGATTGGCGTTAAAAGCTCTTTGTTTTACTAATTATGAAAATGGCTACTGTGACTAGTGACAAAATATATTGGTAGCATAACTAGTGATACATCGGATAAGATGAAAGAAAAAGCCCTCACTCAATGGCACTCATTTCACAGGAGTTGGCTGTATGGAACAATGAAGTTTACTCCAGCAACATATAAATTTAGGTAAGTTGGAGAATAAATTTTATATATATATATATGTAGCCTCATGAAAGATGCCATCAAGGAGAAGCTTCTAGGGATGCTGCAGAGAGACAGCTTTGAAATCACCTATTTATACACAAATGTAAAATAAATAATAGAATATTTTACTATACAGAGAACTGAAAAGCCATGTATGAACACAGTGCTACAACTGTGCAGTATAGTAATTAAATTTAATCTGAACTACTACATTCAGATTTAGGCATATTTTTATAGGATAGTCCCATTGCTCTGCACAGGGTTAAAAGGAGAAGGATTTCAAAATAAGAATTAAGCTGAGAAGAACACAGGTATCTTCTCACACAGATATTCAAACTTATAGACTATATGTTGAAGTAGACAGAAGAAAAATTGCACTAACAAGGCATTTACAGAGCAAATGAAGACATTTTAAGTGGTTTTAAATTTAAAATAAACAAAATGCAACATAAAAAAAAAAAAATCCCAAACTTATACAAGAGACGTGCCAGGTAAGATAATAGATGAAATGAGTATAATTTGAATATAAAAGACAAGTAGTAAATTTAGAAAAAAAACACAGCAGGAAAAGTAGGCAAAGTAAGGTTGAGAAATTAAAAATAAAAATATGGGTCTGTTTGGTCTGGTAGTCTAATGAGCCAATTATTTACATTCTTCTAAAACTAATATGCAAATAGGTGACACGGTGCAAACTTTTATCACAATAATTT
Source organism: Coccyzus lansbergi (assembly GCA_033558105.1). Taxonomy (NCBI): domain Eukaryota; kingdom Metazoa; phylum Chordata; class Aves; order Cuculiformes; family Coccyzidae; genus Coccyzus; species Coccyzus lansbergi. The sequence goes on along the minus strand of JAUMJK010001643.1, from coordinate 121,890 downwards.
ACTACATAATTTGAAATTCCAACGACTTCTAGCTCAGAAAACCTTCAATTTGGAAAATAATCTCACTAAAACTAATTACAGTTTAAGTACACAGAAAAGAATCTTAGTGCTGGAAATGTCAGTCTAAAATGTGTAATTAATCCTATGAATACCCTTGAAAACTTAAAAAGGCTGTAAGTTAGAAGTTGCAAGGCACCTATTGCACTGAGAATATATTGACTGAAAAAATGCATCAAGGAAACTCTTGTAATACTTAAACTGTGGATTTTTGCATGTCTCTCACATTTCAGGATTAACCCCTTAAAGACTATTTAACTAAATTCAGATGCCTAACCTATCACCCTATTAAGCCAAGACAAAAAAAGCGAATTAATTTACAAAAAACAAGAACAATTTCTTACTCTATATAACAATTTATTACTAGCCTAAATATAAGGGGTTAATCTTCAATTAGACATGCTGTGTCCACACTACCTCTTCATTAAAGGTTAACAGGTATATCAATTTTGATAAGTTTTATTATGGGAAATGCATTTTGCCCAGTCAACTATTTCAAGACTAATGTGAACACTGCTTCATTCTAGGAGAGAGACAAAGACAAAAAGAAAAAAAACCACATAAAGTAACAGTAGATGCTAGGATTATGCATCCAAACCCCTTCCTTTGTAAAGCATGGCAGATGTGACACTGAGCTTTAGAAAACCTTGGTCAAAAATCCTTCCGATGTCTTGGCAGCAACCCCTGACAGGAATCAAGTCTCTCTGCTAGAAGGCTTTGGCTTTGGGCTTTTAGCTAAGGATTAAAAAAAGACATGTGTGCACACATATATGTTTTCACAAGTATTTACATTTTCTTTGCTGAAGGAAAGATTCCAGAGCAGGGGATAGCGTACAGTAGCTATGTGGTTAACAATTTTATTTCACACTGTATTTTTTTAAGCCTTTTATCATGTTATGGGATTATTACTCATCAAACATGATTCTACTCCATGTGCAAGTCTCAGTTTCATCTTTACTCAAACTAGTTCTTCTGTTAAAGTCTTCCTTATCACCCAAACTAGCTTCCCAAGCAGGGTAAAAAAAATATTAAAACTTTAAACCATTTTAAGACACGGAGCATGAGAAGCTGCAGTAACAAAAAACACAAACACATACTATTACTCTGCAGCAAATAAGCAGCAGTTTTCATTATAAGGCTTTCTTTGCTGCAATAATTTGCAATTCAGTCTTCTATTTGCTCTAGAGTTAAAAAAGGAACTTTTCTGCATATCAATTTTATACTGCTCAGTGTCTTGAAGAAAAATCTAACTTGATTTTGCTTGCCTAGAGGCAGTACTGCATTCAGCAGAGAATAAATTCACAATGATCATTTTAACTCAAGTGTGGGTCAGACAAAAGTACAGATTTGTTTCCTTTAAGTGGCATAAATTAAGGGACTGATCATAGTAATTTGAAATTTATTTACTTTTTAGTCTATGTCATAGATTTTTAGGTCTGAAAATTGAAACTGAGTATTGTGGCAGGAATCAATATTGCACTTTTGCCCAGTACATTAAGAAATAACCATGATGTTAAAGGTTAACTTCATGTGACAGTTAACATAATTTTATAATCAGATCTTTTAGGTTAAAGTATTCTTTATGAACTCAAATAATATGTGAAGTTTGATTCAGCACAGACAAACCAAGAGTCATGTTACACTTAGACTGTCAAAACCCAAATAAAATTGGTTGAGTATGACAATACATGTAGAAAGCCTTTATAGCTAGGAATAATATGCACAGTTTTAAAATAATGTACAAAGTATTCTTAAAGACTCTTCAGAAGTCATCCAAACTAGAGAATGTATCTTGAATTTTTTCTTTCTGATTATGTAGGATGACTTTGTTAACACAGCTTGCTTACAATGCACTAGTCATAGCTACAGAACATTTACTAATGCAATATAAAAACCTCAGGTATTTTAGAGGCCATCTAATGATGAGATGAAATAAAAAAGCCTCTGTGACATACATATATACACAAGCACATGTATACATATATACACATATAATTTTTTCAACCTGCGTATGAGAGGTTTTAAGATAGCCTAAAAAAACCTCAGTTTGCCGTGATCTCTTTCGACTATGAAAATATTGGATTAACAGGAAACAAAAGTTAATTTTATCTGACCCATAAACAAAAAGAACCAATGTACTGCAGACAATAATCATGCTTGTTGAATTAAAAGCTTCTGGAGCTTTCAAAGTGTTATAGAACGCATCCTAAAGCAACACTGCTGGCACCAGAGAAACTGTGAACTTCAAAAATGTAAATTGATTTACAAACTCCACCTTCTACTTCAGCTCAAGGACAAAGCCATTTCTTATTGTACTAGTCTGGGTTTGCTAGTTGGATAGAAGACTGTAATACCAGGAGCCTAAATATACTCTTAAAGCACTCTAGACTGAAAAAAAGCAACCTCAGAGAGCTGGAAAAAAATTGCACTGTCTTTTAAAGTTAGAAGCACTGTTACCATCCATACTAATACCATGTATTATAAAAGTGCATTTTAAGTGGCAATGCTATTTAGAATGTATAAGTGATGGAACACTGATGCAGTTTAAACCCAAAAAGCTGTGATTTTTCTCTTAGGGCAAGATTGCTCTAGAAAGCCAGTTTATAGCCATTTGCCATAAAATACTTAGTTCTCCACGTAATTTTATAAGAGGGTAAAAAAAAAAGTTTGTACCTTTTCCAGAAAGCTGAGGTTGGACATAAAATTAGAATTTTCAAAGATTAAATAACTGTATCATATAAGCATTTATTTTAACCAACTGTTCTCTACCAAGATTGTTGAAAAACAAGGTTTTGATCAAATAAATTAGTTGTGCCAGCATGTTGCCTTGTAGGACCTTAATGCCATCTTAAGCAGAATAGGTAAACATAAACACAGGTGAGAAAGAAATAGCATTTTTAATAACTTCCCAACCTCCATCCCTCATGTTCTCCTCCCGAATGACTGGAGATGTCAGTGTGATAGTAACTTGCATTTTGGGTTCCACACATGAATTTAAAATTATTGCTGCTTCTGGGACTGCACACTTGATATCGTATTTCTCAGGGCTTATTACCTAAATATTGTAGAAACAGAAATTTCTATTAGCATGTAGCCAAGAAAAGCATGGGGAAGAAAATGGATTTCAACATAGTCTTTTTAATAGAAAGTAGATACCTCTGTATTCAAAGAAACAGTATACACAATTAAAATTACATATGTATAAACTTGTATACTGTTTCCAAATCACTAATGAAAATACATAGTGTTCACCAAGCATGCAAAAGAAAAAAACTACACATAAAGGAAATTAATACACTAAGTAAATTGCATAACAAGGATCATGACAGTGTTTGAGATAAAGAAAAGCCTCGGTGCCACTTAAAATGCCAGTTGGATATGTTTCTCCTTAAAACACAGGAGCCTTTAAAAAGCATAAAGATGCAGTGGTTCTTCTTCAAGCTTACAGTTACAGGACGGGTACTGCTAGGCACATTCTATACTTGGCTGTCTCATGAAAGCAAAGGACAAGATAAACACCAGGGAAAAAAAATGTAAGAGTAACAAAGTGTTTATTCAGAATTGCTTCTTGCAACTAGAGTTAATAATTCTAAATATCCCCAAAAGGAAGCTGTAGGCACCTCTATCACCTTCTTCCACAAACTAGAGGGACAAGTGACTTCTCCACAAAGCCAGACCAAGATGTGCAGTTTTTAAATTTTCTTCTGTTCTATCAAACAAGAGCAAACCCAACATTATTTTCTAAATAATCTGATCCTGCTAATGCTTCTACCATGCCACTGATTCTACTGAGCATTTTACCAGACTGCATTGAAATATTAATGTTGTGAACAAGCATTCTATAATGATGTTGGACAGGCTTTGTTCAGTAGAGAGCATTGGAGCTAAGGACTTTATTCTGTACTTTCATTTCTTGTAGAAATATAGCAAATGGTTTATATGAATTCTGTTGAATGGTCTAAGACTGCACGTACTTTTGGTGTGTTTTGTTTTTAAAGTGCCAAATTAAAAAAAAAAACAAACCACAAACCCGAGTTAACTAATTGTGCTACAAAGCACTGACACATACAAATTGGAAACAAGACATAAGTACAAACTAGCATTAAAGGAGGTCTCTGACATTTAGGCAGTGCAAGCTTCCTCGAATACTGCACAAATTACCTCTATCGCTGCTGGCAACTGGATAATTGTCTTCTGTTCATTTCGATTTCCCAGTTAAATGAAATATATTAAATGATGATTGATAATATACCACTAGCATTAAGACCTAGACACTCATATGGACATTATACAGAAAGCAAAACATGCAGCATAATCCCTGAATTCAGATAGAAACTCAGAAAATGAAAAGAAACTGAACTTGAGCTATGAAATACAGTACAGTCAGCCCTGCAGACATTTGACTCAAGGACAAGTTTTTTTAAGGTACCTTTATAAAAACTCAAATCCAAAAATCTAAATTCTACTTACAGCAAGTTGTTTTGGAAGACTGTCAGCAATACGACTGAGTAACATCTTTGAAGGCTTCTCGGCACATAACAAAACAAGATTAACGTTTCGGTCTCCACGGAGTAGCAAACCTTTAGCCAAAACGCCTACCCGTAAAACTCCTTTCAAAGCTCTGTGAATTATAGTTCAAAGTTGTATTTAAAATAATATAAAAACCATAAAACTAATCCCAAAGATAGAAAAGTGAAATAAAAAATTCCATATACTCTTGAAGACATATGCTGTATGAAAAACCAAAGAGAACAGAATTCCTGGAAGCAGTGATAACAGTGCAAGGAAAACCATAAAATAACTTTGGAAAGAAGTGAAAAAATTCTTAAAAAATAATTTTAAAAATACCTGTCTTTACTGCCATCTTTTTTATCATCTCCCTCTTTGCTCTTGCTTCTTTCATGGTCAGTCATATTGTCAGAAACAAGTTTCAAAGCACGTTCAGTAATAGAAACAATTTTTTGGACTGCTTGAAGTTCCTCTTCTGTTGGATATATAGCTGCATGTTTGGTCATCACATAGCGGTCATCAGAGGAGTCAGGGCGGCGTAGAGGCTGTGGGGATAGAAGGGAAGATTGGTGAGAGGGAATTGTAAAACATGCTTGAATGACCTTGCAGCTGGGATGTAGAAAAGCACATAAGCCATGCTAATCATTGCCTAGTCTTGGGTGCTTGACAAGGCTGAACCCTTTGTCTTTAGCTAACACAGGCCTGTGAAATTCAGGGCCATACAATGTGCTTGAGATTCCAGCCATGCTGTGAGAAACGTCAAAGACTCACAATGTGCTTGAGATTCCAGCCATGCTGTGAGAAACGTCAAAGACTCTGCTCTCCTCTGATAAATACAGAAAAAGCAGCAGTTTGCTCTCACTCTTTCTAGTAAGGCCCGAGCTCCTCAGTGCCTGTGTTCCTGGTTGTGTTTCTTGTGCTGGGTGCTGTTTTGGAGTTGCCCCAGATCATGAGGTAACGGGAATAAATTTACTTGCACTAGTCACAATGAATCATGTCTGAAAAAACATTAAATGCATCAAAAAAAACCCACATCATGAAAGTTGATCATTTCCCTTTATCTACTGATTATACTTCTGTTAATATCACCCAGGATGTTGTTGGTCTTCCTTGCTGCCAGGGCACTCAGTTGGCTCACATTCAGCTTGCTATCTGCCAAGAACCCCAGGTCCCTTTCAGCTGGGCTGCTACCAGGGAGGGAACAGCAGTGACAGGGTATGAGGAGAAGGCTGAGGTACTTAATGCCTTCTTTGCCTCAGTCTTTAATTGTAAAGAAAGTTCTTCCCTCTGTGTAGATACCCCGGAAATAGAGGAGCAATACGAGGCTCCCATGGTCCAAGAGGAGGTGGTCAGAGCCCTGCTTGGCCAACTGGACACCCACAAGTCTATGGGGCCAGATGGGATACATCCAAGAGTATTGAAGGAGCTGGCGGACGTATTGGTCAAACCCCTTTCCATCATCTTCCAGCAGTCCTGGAAGACTGGGGAGGTACCTCTGGACTGGAGGCTGGCTGATGTAGTTCCCATTTACAAGAAGGGTAGCAGGGAGGATCCGGGGAACTACAGGCCTGTCAGTCTGACCTCAGTGCCAGGGAAAGTCATGAAACAGGTGATCTTGAGTGCTATCATGAAGCACATGCAAGAGAACCGGATGATCAGGCCCAGTCAACATGGGTTTACCAGAGGCAGGTCCTGCCAAACCAACCTGATCGCCTTCTATGACAAAGTCACTCGGCTGCTGGATGAGGGAAAGGCTGTGGATGTGGTCTTTCTGGACTTCAGTAAAGCCTTTGACACAGTTTCTCACAGCATTCTGCTACGGAAACTGTCAGCCTCTGGCCTGGACAGACACACACTCTCCTGGGTAGAAAACTGGCTGGATGGCCGGGCCCAGAGAGTGGTGGTAAATGGTGTTAAGTCCAGCTGGAGGCCAGTGACAAGTGGGGTTCCCCAGGGCTCAGTGCTAGGTCCAGCCCTGTTCAATGTCTTCCTCAATGACCTGGATGAAGGCATTGAGGGTACCCTTAGCAAGTTTGCAGATGACACAAAGCTGTATGGAAGTCTCAATCTGTTGGAGGGTAGGGAGGCCCTACAAAGGGATCTAAACAGGCTGGACCGCTGGGCAGTGTCCAGTGGCATGAGGTTTAACACGGCCAAATGCCGGGTCCTGCACTTGGGGCACAACAACCCTATGCAGAGCTACAGACTAGGAGAATTCTGTCTGGAGGAGCTGCCTGGAGGAGAAGGACCTGGGGGTGTTGGTCGACAGCCGACTGAACATGAGCCAGCAGTGTGCCCAGGTGGCCAAGAAGGCCAGTGACATCTTGGCTTGTATCAGAAATGGTGTGACCAGCAGGTCCAGGGAGGTGATTCTCCCTCTGTATTCAGCACTGGTGAGGCCGCTCCTTGAATCCTGTGTTCACTTCTGGGCCCCTCACCACAAGAAGGATGTTGAGGTTCTGGAGTAAGTCCAGAGAAGAGCGACGAGGCTGGTGAAGGGGCTGGAGAACAGGCCTTATGAGGAGCGGCTGAGAGAGCTGGGGTTGTTTAGCCTGGAGAAGAGGAGGCTGAGAGGAGACCTCATTGCTCTCTACAAGTACCTGAAAGGAGGTTGTAGAGAGGAGGGAGCTGGCCTCTTCTCCCAAGTGACAGGGGACAGGATGAGAGGGAATGGCCTCAAGCTCCGCTAGGGGAGATTTAGGCTGGAGATTAGGAGGAGGTTTTTCCCAGAAAGGGTCATTGGGCATTGGAATAGGCTGCCCAGGGAGGTGGTTGATTCACCTTCCCTGGAGGTGTTTAAGGCACGGGTGGATGAGGTCTTGAGGGACTTGGTTTAGTGTTAGATAGGAATGGTTGGACTAGAAGATCCGATGGGTCCCTTCCAACCTGGTTGTTCTGTGATTCTGTGATACCCAGCCTGTCACTCCCCAGTCCCTCAGTGCAAGGGGTTATAACTTACCAAGTGCAGCATTAGGCATTTGTCCTTGCAGAATTCCATAAAGTTCCTGTTGGTCCATTTCTCCAGTCTGCCTAGGTCCCTCTGGATGGTAGCCCAACTGTTTTCCCCACCCCAAACTGACTCAAGTTTTGTGTCAGATGAAAACCTGATGAGCGTGTGCTCACTCCATCGACTTTCAGATCACTGATAAGGTGCTAATGAGACAAATCCCAGGATAAATCCACGCACACTTGTTATGGACCTCCAGGTAGAGTACGACACACCGCTAACCATTATCCTCTGGGACTGACGATCCAACCCCTTTTTATGCATAATTTCTTCACAGTTATATAAATAAAATGCAATGCAATGCAATGTAGTAAACAAACCCAGAGAGACTTGTATTTCAGAAGTGTCATATTTTCATCAGATAAGCAGACTTATTTTGGAAGATAGGTCCATCTATGCAGTTTTATCAGTATATAATTTTTTCTTCACTTTTGTAAATCTTTAATAAATACTGGAGACAACTCAAGCACCACTGAATTACAGATTCATAGAATGGGTTGGAAGGGACCTCAAAGCCCATCCAGTTCCAAACCTCCTGCCATAGGCAGGGACACCTCCCACTGGATCCTTGGTTGTTCCAAGTCCCATCCAAGTTGGCCTTGAACACCTCCAGGGATGGGGCAACCACCACTGCTCTGGGCAACCTGGGCCAGGGCCTCACCACCAGTAAAAGATTTCTTCCTAATATCTTAACTATGCTTCCTGGTAAATATGGCTTCTTTTTTCCCCCTCAAGTTAAGAAACTCACAGCTGGTCCTTGGGGCTGAGGAGGCATTCCTGGTCTAACTCCCAGCAGTCCTAGAGGTCCTGGAGGACCATGAGGATATCCTCCATCTGGTATTCTGCGACGCTCATCCCAGTGATGCTGCTCTTCCTCCATTCTCCTCCAGTACATGTCTTCTTCATATCGCCTGCAGTGTATCAATCAAAGTGTTCTCTATATATAGTAGTTAATACTTCCAACAATTCCAAATAAGTTCTTGGATGTCCTCACCAACTCATTGCTAGTAATCATAAGCAAACACCAGTGAACTCCAGGGGGTAACTAAACTGAACGGTTATTTTGAAAGCAGGCCTGAATTTATAGCAAATAATTCTAGTATGTCTACATTCCTCAAAAGAATTGAACACTAACAAACAAAACAAAGAAAAACCCCAGAGAGGTAATGACAGCATAATTTATAACAAGACAGTACAGAGTTCCAAAAATAAGTATTCAAAATAAGTAACTACAGAAGCAGAGTAAGTTTTACATAATTTAACTGCATCTTTTTCTCATTCATTGATAAACATTACCTCATTTCCATCCTCCAGCGTTCTTCCTCTTCTCGTCTTCTCCAATATTCTTCTTTCTGCATCTGTTTCCTCATCTTTTCTTCTTGAATTTTTCTTGCTCGAATACTGGGCTTTACTTCTACTTGTAAGTCTGGGTTTACTTTTTTCTAGTTCAGAAAAACAATGAATGTTGATTTGCCTCTTGTCATCTCAAGGTTACGGAGTTCTTCTGACATGTTTAACACAAACTAATGGTCTACGATAAAATCAATGGGAGTAAAATGCAGTTAGAGAACTGCACTGAAAGAATAGTTGAAGAAGGAAAATCTGTATCCAGTATTGTAAAGTAAAGAAAAGCAGCATATTACAAAGACCATGATTTACCTCTTCAACTACAACAGAATAAAGCAATTTCAGATTAAAATCTTACATGAAATACTAAGTAATTTGCTGTTCATTCTGTAGCAAGATTATGAATCTATAGCCTGAAAAAAAATTTCATCTTGACTGCAGTGTGCTTCCAGATGCTCTGTTCCTGAAGGGTCCCTCATACAGGGACATAATCACAAGTGACTGAATACATTTTTCTTTCTCATTTGAAATTTCCTTTTGAGTTGTAATATAAAACCATAATTGGAATACAACTCAAGTTCAAAACTGTTTTCATAGTTAATCCTAAATGTGTTCTTGAGAAAATGGAAAAACTGATTGAAAGAAACTTTTTCCTTTGTTATCATAAGCACAAGATGCTATTCTGTTTGTGTCTTAGCAAAAGACTGCACCCCATAAATGGTTTGTATGTTTATTACATCTGAAAGTGAAGAGACAGCAATTGGGTTAAATCAGTCCTTTCATAAGAATGAATTTAATATTTTGAGCAGAAAACACAGGATTCACTTAAAATGCCTAAAAGGGAGCTTCATGAAGCAGATTTGGCAGGTCCTTAATAGCTTGTTTACGGAGCGCCCGGTGTTCTGCATCCCTCTCGTTCGGAATGTTTGTGCTTGGGACTCTTCTGCTTGTCTGCCCCGCCCGCGGGTGTGTTTTCTTATTCTCCTGGCAAGGGCCTCCCTGTATCCCCAGTGGCGTGAGGGTGGGGAGGTGGAGCCGGGCACCACGGAGGAGGAGGAGGAGAATCAGGTCTCAAGGCCCTTAAATTAAAATGGCCACTTGTAATTTACTACACTAGCGAGTTACTGTTGCCTTCAGGCCATTCTTCAGCTTCAGAGAAACTATCTATTGTTTGCTGGAAATGGACATCAAATACATACATTTTCATTTACTCCAATGTATAATAGTTAAAGAAGAGGTTTAAATTATGTTCATCTTCTAGTCCTTTCAAGATTAGGTGTTCACAGTATGTTTTAATTGATAGTTATAGTGAAATTTGAAACTGGGTCATTGTGGGATGAAGGAGTTTCTAAATCTCATAGAGGTTTTTTTTTTTTTTTTTAGTAAATAAACACTCAAAGTGCATAATAAATTGAGATCCATCTGTAGTTTTGAAGTGGAGATTATTTTTTTAAATTATTATTCCTTTTATTGAGGTGGTTTATAGACTTAAGAACCTGAACAACTCATTTGAAATTTCCTTTTGAGTTGTAGTATAAAACCATAATTGGAATACAACTCAAGTTCAAAACTGTTTTCATAGTTAATCCTAAATGTGTTCTTGAGAAAATGGAAAAACTGATTGAAAGAAACTTTTTCCTTTGTTATCATAAGCACAAGATGCTATTCTGTTTGTGTCTTAGCAAAAGACTGCACCCCATAAATGGTTTGTATGTTTATTACATCTGAAAGTGAAGAGACAGCAATTGGGTTAAATCAGTCCTTTCATAAGAATGAATTTAATATTTTGAGCAGAAAACACAGGATTCACTTAAAATGCCTAAAAGGGAGCTTCATGAAGCAGATTTGGCAGGTCCTTAATAGTTTGTTTACGGAGTGCTACAAAATGTGTGTTCTACTCCAGTATAATTGAGAAAGAGATGGTGGTGGCAGGGGAAGATAATAAAAGACTTAATATTGCAACAAGTCCTCTATGATTCTTACTAGTATTCAAAGTAACAGTTTATAAAATAATAAAATTCCTGTGTCATTAGAAACTAGAATAATAGGGAATACAAATGGATGTTTATCTGCATAGTTAATACATAGGCGAGTCTCATAAATCTACAAAACAAAAAAAAATTCTGGCCACAGGACTAATCCACAGATTTTTAAAAAGTTGCTCAAAATAATTAGTTGTTTTGTGGACAAATCAGACACTTGAAACCAAAGACCTTAGTTTTTTATATATGCCAATTAGAAGTCATAATGCTGTAGTTTTTTATAGCAAGTAACAGAAACTTTGATAATAAACTTTGATAGTCACATTTTTTGGGGGGGTTCTTTCAATGAAATAGGTGTCAAAAATTCTGATGCACTGGGAGAACTTTAGGCTGTAGCTTTAAAGGAACCTCAGTCAGTGCTCCCAAATGATAATATATAGAATCCTGTTGATTTCAACACTTACTTTAGCTAAGTGCAAAAAACCTGTGCAGTTCTTTTTAGGAGACAAGCCTTTCTTAGAATATCTCACAGTATGAAACTTAAATTTCATCTTGACTGCAGTGTGCTTCCAGATGCTCTGTTCCAGAAGGGTCCCTCATACAGGGACATAATCACGAGTGACTGAATACATTTTTCTTTCATCTTTTTCATAATCATGCAGGCCCATTGTATCTCCTGTGACCACAGTAGGTTCTTCCTATATAATCTTATACTAATCAAAATGTACACCAGATGTCAGGGCAGGTGTTTCTCCATTCATGACTAAAAGTCTGCAACGCTTGTTTCTCTAATGTCTCCACAAAGGGTTTATGTTGTTTATCCTGCCAAAAACATTGAGCACTACTATTTACACTATTTGAAATTCATGGTAAAGGACAGCAAGTGCCTAACGTGCTTGCATATGTTGTATGAATATTTTAATTTTGCACAGGTTGCCTGAAAACAATGTTCAGAATGTTTAAAGAAAAACCCCAAACCAAAATGCAGTTTCAGAGTCTGCATTACTACTTTAAAGACTATACTGCCTAAGAAATAGATTTCTCTAGCTTTTTTATATGCTGTTTAATCAGAGTACCTACTTTTGACTAGTTTTAAATGTAAGAATGTGTAATCAGTCAGCTGACATCAAGTGGGTTTTCAGATAGAAGCATTAGCATTTCTACTAACCTTATACTGAAGTCTGTGCCGCCTCCCTTTTAAGTGCATCTCCTTGGCATTAGGATCATTAAAACTGCATTCACAAAGTTTACAGTGAAAGCGGATCACCTTTCCTTCATCATTTCTTACCTGGAGAATAAAGTTATAACACGCTAATTCAGTGACACTGGATAATGTCTACCTATCTCCAAACACGCTAAAGAGCTCATGCAGTAACCGAGAGAAGGCAAAATAGAACTTTTGATTCTGACAGGCACACTATTGTGTTTAGTAATGAATGAAGTTATTCCGTTTCAAGGAGTGCACTTTTAAACTCAAGCCTGAACATATCGAGTTGGATAATTACAAGCCTGCAAGTGATGAAAAATTTTCATCAGGCTTCACCCACATATCTCATGCCACCCACATGAAGAATGCCCCAGTGAGCATGAGAGAAATGGACACAAGCCTTTGCAGGTTCAATACCTTGTCGCTCTTATCTTCAAGGAGGACCTGGGGAATTACAGGCTAGTCAGCCTCGCCTCAGGCACTAGGAAGATGATGGAGCAGCTAATCTTAGAAGCCTTTTCCAGGCACATTAAGGACAAGAAAATTGTCATCAGTAATCAGCATGACTTCACCAAGGGGAAGTTGTGCTTGATCAACTTGATAAGCTCCTGCAATGAAATGACTGGCCTGCTAGATGTGGGGAGAGCAGTTGATATTGTCTACCTGGACTTCAGGAAGGCCTTTGACACAGTCTCACATATCCTCATAGACAAGCTGGATGAGTGTGCAGTGAGGTGGATTAAAAGTTGGCTGAATGGCAAGTCCCAGAGGGTGGTGATCAGTAGAATGAAATCTAGTTGGAGGCTAGTAACTAGCAGTGTACTCCAGGGGTCAATACTGGGTCCAGTTCTGTTTAACACCTTCATTAACGATCTGGATGATGGGGTAGTGTACCCTCAACAAGTTTGCTGATGATACAAAACTGGGAGCAGTGGCTGATGTGCCAGAGGATTGCACTGCCATCCAGAGAGAGAGATCTCAACGGGCTGGAGAAGCAGGCTGACAGGAACTTTGTGAAATTCAACAGGGGGAAGTGCAAAGTCCCGCACCTGGGAAGGAACAATCCCAGGGACCAATATATGCTGGGGGCCACCCAGCTGGAAAGCAGCTCGGCAGAAAAGGACCTGGTGGGTCCCGGTGAACACCAAGTTGAACTTGAGGCAACAATATGCCCTTGCAGCAAAGAAGGCAAATGGCATCCTGGGCTGCGTTAGACAAAGTATTGCCAGCAGGTCGAGGGAGCTGGCTGATCCTTCCTCTCTACTCAGCACTGGTGAGGCCGCACCTGGAGTCCTGTGTCCAATTCTGGGCTATCCAGTGCAAGGGGGACATGGGCATAGTGGAGAGAGAATCCAATGAAAGGCCACAAAGATGATAAAGGAACTGGAGCTTCTCTCCTTTGAGGAAAGGCTGAGAGCTGGGGCTGTTCAGCCCAGAGATGAGAGGGCTCGGGGGATCTTATTAATATAAATACTTGAAGAAAGGGTGCAAAGAGGACAGAGCCAGGCTCTTTTCAGTGGTGCCCAGTGACAGGACCATAGGCAATGGGCACAAATTGAAACACAGGAGGTTCCCTCTGAACATCAAGAAACATTTTTCTTTACTGTGAGGGTGACTGAGCACTGGCACAGATTGCCTAGGGAACTTGCAGAGTCTCCCTCCTTGGAGATGGTCAGAAGCTGTCTGGACGTGGTCCTGGGCTCTAGGTGGCCCTGCTTAAGTGGGATTGGACCCCTAGAGGTCCCTTCCAACCTCAACCATTCTGTGATTGTTTCATGTTTAATGTGAGGAGCGGCTGAGAGAGCTGGGGTTGTTTAGCCTGGAGAAGAGAAGGCTGAGGGGAGACCTCATTGCTCTGTCCTCATATGGGAGGTGCTTCAGCCCTCAGATCATCTTTATAGCCCTCCTCTGGATCCGTTCTAACAGCTCCATCTCATCTTTCTTATGTTGAGGATTTTAGAACTGGACACAGTACTCCAGATGAGGTCTCACAAGAGAGGAAGAGAGGGGCAGAATCACTTCCCTCGACCTGCTGGCCACCCCTCTTTGGATGCAGACAAGGATACAACTGGCCTTCTGGGCTGCGAGTACACACTGCTGGCTCATGTTGAGCTTCTCATCCACCAGCACCCCAAGTCCTCCTCTGCAGGGCACCTCTCAATCACATCATCCCCAGTCCTGTATTGAAATCGGGGATTGCCCTGACCCAGGTGCAGGACCTTGCACTTGGCCTGGTTGAACCTCATGAGGTTCTCAGAGGCCCACTTCTCCAGCCTGTCCAGGTCCCTCTGGATGACATCCTATCCTTCCGGTGTGTCAACTGTAACACTCAGCTTGTTGTCATCTGCAAACTTGCTGAGGGTGCACTCGATCTCGCCGTGAGTATTATTGATGAAGATATTAAACAGCACCGGTCCCAGTACGGACCCCTGAGGGACACCATGTGTCACGGATCTCCATCTGGACTTTGAGCCATTGACCAATACTCTCTGAATATGACCAGTTACCTGTCCACCCGTTAAATCCATATCTCTCCAATTTAGAGAGGCGGGTGTTGTGGGGGACTGTGTCAAAGGCTTTACAGAAGTCTAGATAGATCACACGTGTTGGTTTACCCATGTCCACTGTTGCGATCACCCCATCATAGAAAGCCACTAGGTTGGTCAGATAGGATTTGCCCCAGGTGAAGCTATTCTGGCTGCCATTAGTCACCTCCATGTCCTCCATGTGGTTTAGCAGAGTTTCTAGGAGGTTCTGTTCCATGACCTTCCCAGGCACAGAGGTGAGGCTGACAGGTCGGCAGTTCCCAGGGTCATCTTTTCTACCCTTTTTAGAAATGAGGACAATGTTACCCTTCTTCCAGTCACCAAGAACTTCTCCTGGTTGACATGACTTTTCAAATATCATGGAGAATGGCTTGGCAACCACATCTGCCAATTCCCTCAGGACTCTGGGATGCATCAGGTCCCATAGACTTACGTATGTTCAGGATCCTCAGGTGGTCACGAACCTGATCCTCCTCTACTGTGGGATGGGATTATCCCCCTGGTCAGCATATTGCTGTGCCATGACCCAGGAGGGGTGAAGAGAGCAGTTATCAGTTAAGACTGAGGCAAAAAAGTTGTTGAGACCCTCAGCCTTTTCCTCGTTCGCTGTTAGGAGGTTACCATTCCCAACCATCAGTGTGGGTATGTTCTCTTTGACCTTTCTCTTTTGATTGATGTACCTATAGAAGCCCTTCTTATTGGTCTTCACTTCCCTTGCCAAGTTCAACTCCAGCTGTGCCTTGGCCTTCCTGACCCCACCCCTACACATCCGGGCAGCGTCCCTATACTCTTCCCAGGTTCCCTGTCCCTGCTTGCACTGCCTGTGCAGTTCCCTATTCTTCCTTAGTTTAATCAGCAGGTCTTGATTCAGCCACGCTGGCCTCTTCCCTCCCCTGCCTGATTTTCTATATACAGGGACTGAGTGCTCTTGCACTTTATGGAAATAATCCTTAAATATTTTCCAGCTCTGTCCCGTTCCCTTGTCCTGGAGGGCCACATCCAAGGGGATTCTATTTAGTAATTGCTTGAAGCACTGGAAATCTACTTTCCTGAAATTTAGGGTCCCAACTATACTCCTCACTTGTCCCATAACCCTCCGGACCTTGAACTCCCCCAGCGCGTGATCACTGCAGCCCAGGCTGCCTCCGATCCTCTGCATTTTCATATAAATACCTCCTCCACATAGTCATGGCCCACTGGCTGGACATCACTTTGCAAGGCAGCAAGAGTTGTAGGAGTCACTGGTTCAGCTGCTGCGTCCGATTTGACTTCCTGTGTTTGTACTGCAGCAGCAGTTGTTTTAACACTTTCAGCCGATCTCATTTCTTCCAGTTTACTTCCTGTTGCCGGAAGCTTATTACCACCTACAAATCAACAAAGTTAAATCATTAACTTTCATAAAATGATACTATGATTACACATGATGTGCAAACTGAACCCTTTATTTGCAAGCATTGATATTCTGGCCAAAGCATTATCAGTCTTTTAAAAGTAGTTAAAACTTAAACATATTTTAAATTCAATAAAGGTTTTTTCAAAAAATGTTTAACAACAAGTTATTTAAACAGCTTTTTATTTTATCAAGAAAACCTACTTTATGTAGTTGCAACGTTAATCATCAATTTTCATGCTTTTTCAAAAAAGACACGACTGAATGGGAACACAACTCAGCAAATATATTTATATCACCTCTCTTTTTTGTCATCAGATTTCTTTTGTAAACAGATCAAAAAATTCCTTCAAAACCTTATAATGTTTGTACTAACAAAGGTACTGCAACTGCAGTATTGCAACTGCAAAGGTCTTCCCTTCAAGAGCAAGATAACTTACTGTTGAACAACTGCTTCCTATCTCTAAATGTCTGCAATGTTTATTTCAAAAGCTTCCACTATGTTTTAAAAATAACTTTTAAGAGTTGCTTAATTGGTGCATTAATATAGCCTAAAAATCACTTCTGCATTTGCTTGCAAAAAACCCCAGCAAAAATATATTTTAGAAGTTGTCATTTCTGAGGAAGCTGGTAGCTTGGGTAAAGACAGAATTGGTTTTAGTCCTTATCGTAACTCTGTATCAAAATAGCACTCTTCAAAAAGTCTAAAAAAGAAAAATTAAATGTCCTTTGCCTCTAGGAAGAGAGTTTTCAGTGTTCATCGCCCTAAATGGAGATGGAATAGCAGCAGCATTTGTGTGCATTGGTTGTTAGTACAGAGATGCACTGAAGATCAGCAGTTTTAGCTTATGTGCACATGAACTAGAACTCATTTTTGTTTTTAAATGAAAACAGTCAGTGTGATGAAAAGCAAGGCTTATAGGGAATCTTTTATGTTGTTCCCTCTATATATCTATATATCTTATATGGAAATAGACTGCATTTTTCTGAAATGTATTACTCTGACAATTGCTACAGATATCTTATTAATTTTCTTAATGCATAACTTACTCCACAAATATCCTAATGTGCAAAATAAAATATCTTGCAATCTTAAGTCACCTGGAGTTATTACCTGGCA
Organism: Coccyzus lansbergi; assembly: GCA_033558105.1. Taxonomy (NCBI): domain Eukaryota; kingdom Metazoa; phylum Chordata; class Aves; order Cuculiformes; family Coccyzidae; genus Coccyzus; species Coccyzus lansbergi. Next base: position 104,725 of record JAUMJK010001643.1, on the reverse strand, counting down.
AAATAGATAGCATTATATCACAGTTTTGCATTTTCTCAATATTGTTAACGTGCAATAAATAAAGAAAGCTTTCTACTTTCAGTTTATTTTTTTTACAAAAAAACTCCTCAGGCTTTAAACTGAAATTAGGACCAACTGGACTAAAACCACAGTACTCCAACAGCTACTACATAAGAAACCAAATGTGAATAGCTTCTTATGAAGGTGGGAGGGAGAAGCCTCCAAGAGGTCATGTGGAGACAACAGGGCAGAAAACATCATCAATTGTGAAGTGAAACTTTTATATACATTCTTATTTTCACCTATAAGTAATTCTCTTAAACATAAGTTACTCATGCATAAAGTTAACTAAATGCATTTGCATTGGTTGCATTAAGATCTTAAAAAAATAGAATAGGTCAGGTTTCAGAATAAAGACTGACTTCTGTACTTGCCAACAAAGTTTATTTTTGGTGTAGATATTTTCTTTACAGCTATATTAGCAGCAGTTGAAGATGTTTTGTTGCTGGACGCTGTGTTAAGTGGTATGTTTGCCGTGGGAGTAAGAATTTTCACTGCAGAGGATGCAACAGAGGAGTTCACAGTACTGCTGCTAGTTGCTGTATTTGAAGCAGAGGCAGTTGGTTTGGAAGCAGATGTGGATGTTGAGGAAGTAGCTTGGGTAACCACATTTGGTTCAGTTGAAGGAATGGGTTTACCAAGTTTTGTGTGTAGCTTTACTACCTAAAAGAATAAGGAGAAATGCATAGTATGATCTCCCTGGAATGGCTTTAAAAATGAACTTGTTATAGGTTATGGAGGCTTTAACAGAAGCATCAATATCAATAATAGATAAATAATAAATAAATGTAACTAAAAAGTTATTGCTTCTTTACAACAGGTGATCTTGGCGGAAAAAAATAAACCCACGCATAAAAGTTCTTGTCATCTGTAACAAGGAAAGAGTTAATAGTTATCTCAGAATGCTTATTTCCATTAGAAATTCAGATACTTACTCCAAAAGCCCTGCAGATGAGAACATAAAGCCAATAAACTCACAAACCAGTAAAATTCAAGGAAACATTTTGCTCAAACTGTTTCACTGTCACTGTTTTGTTGCCTGGTTGATTTTTATTCTCCCTCCAAAAATTTTAGTATATTGAACTATTGTGGTTCCAAAACATATTTGTAAATAAAAGTTATTTAATTCAGATTCAACAACACTGTCTCTTTTGATCACTACATTTTAAGAGTATTTATATTGACTTTCCAGTTTTCCAGGTTGCCTAGCAAAACTGAAGATATTCCTTAGAGAAAAGTTTTCTTTTTTTTTGTTTAAAGCATATCTGCAGATGAGAATGCAAGAGGTATATTCAGAGAGCTTTAGTATCTCATAGAAAGTACACGCTTATTCTTAGAAGTAGGAAGCAGAGGCCTTTTCACAACATGCTTGAGATAGACTACTTCTTTTTGGTGACAGCTGACCATTAACATCACCTACTCCATAAGAACAAAAAAAGTAAAATGAAAACTGAAGTTTGAAAGTTGCAGAAAAAAAAATGACAGATCTGGTAGATATGCCTTTAATGCAAACACATATACACAATCACGATATGCACAAAACTATATACATAAACTTTTTCATTATTTTTTAAGCATGTTACCTATCAGAATGCAGACATATTAATGTCACATAATACCATAAATTTAAGTTCAAGCAACTCTTCAAAACTACTTTTTTCCAGTATCATAGAATCATAGAAACATAGAATAACCAGGTTGGAAGAGACCCACTGGATCATCAAGTCCAACCATTCCTAAACCATGCCCCTTAGCACCTCGTCCACCGGTGCCTTAAACACCTCCAGGGATGGTGAATCAACCACCTCCTTGGGCAGCCTGTTCCAGTGCCAAATAACCCTTTCGGTGAAAAATTTTTTCCTAAAGTCAAGGCTAAAGCTCCCGTGGCGGAGCTTGAGGCCATTCCCTCTTGTCCTGTCCCCTGTCACTTGGCAGAAGAGGCCAGCACCCTCGTCTCCACAACCTCCTTTCAGGTAGTTGTAGAGAGCAATGAGGTCTCCTCTCAGCCTCCTCTTCTCCAGGCTAAACAACCCCAGCTCTCTCAGCCGCTCCTCATAGGGCCTGTTCTCCAGCCCCTTCACCAGCTTCGTTGCTCTTCTCTGGACTTGCTCCAAAACCTCAACATCCTTCTTGTGGTGAGGGGCCCAGAAGTGAACACAGGATTCAAGGAGCGGCCTCACCAGTGCTGAGTACAGAAGGAGAATAACATCCCTGGACCTGCTGGTCACACTGTTTCTGATACAAGCCAAGATGTCACTGGCCTTCTTGGCCACCTGGGCACACTGCTGGTTCATGTTCAGTCAGATGACAACCAACAACCCCAGGTCCTTCTCCAGGCAGCTCTCCAGATAGACCTATCCTAGTCTGTAGCACTGCATAGGGTTGTTGTGCCCCAAGTGCAGGACCCGGCATTTGGCCTTGTTAAACCTCATGCCATTGGCCTCTGCCCAGCGGTCCAGCCTCTTCAGATCCCTTTGCAGAGCCTTCCTACCCTCCAGCAGATCAACACTTCCACCCAGCTTAGCGTCATCTGCAAACTTGCTAAGGGTGCACTCAATGCCTTACTGAAGTCCAAGAAGATACATCCACAGTCTTTCCCTCATCCAGTAGTCGAGTCACTTTGTCATAGAAGGTAAACAGGTTAGTTTGGCAAGACCTGCCTTTCACAAACCCATGTTGACTGGGCCTGATCATCCGGTTCTCTTGCATGTGCTTCATGACACTAAGCTGTGTGCAAGTGTCGATCTGCTGGAGGGTAGGGAGGCTTTGCAAAGGGACCTAAACAGGCTGGACCGCTGGGCAGTGTCCAATGGCATGAGGTTTAACATGGCCAAATGCCGGGTCCTGCACTTGGGGCACAACAACCCTATGCAGAGCTACAGACTGGGAGAAGCCTGGCTGGAAAACTGCCAGGAGGAGAGGGACCTGGGGGTGTTGGTCGACAGCCGACTGAACATGAGCCAGCAGTGTGCCCAGGTGGCCAAGAAGGCCAATGGCATCCTGGCTTGTATCAGAAACGGTGTGACCAGCAGGTCCAGGGAGGTGATTCTCCTTCTGTATTCAGCACTGGTGAGGCCGCTCCTTGAATATTGTGTCCAGTTCTGGGCCCCTTACCACAAGAAGGATGTTGAGGCTCTGGAGCAAGTCCAGAGAAGAGCAACGAGGCTGGTGAAGGGGCTGGAGAACAGACCCGATGAGGAGCGGCTGAGAGAGCTGGGGTTGTTTAGCCTGGAGATGAGGAGGCTGAGAGGAGACCTCATTGCTCTCTACAACTACCTGAAGGGAGGTTGTGGAGAGGAGGGAGCTGGCCTCTTCTCCCAAGTGACGGGGGACAGGACGAGAGGGAATGGCCTCAAGCTCCGCCAGGGGAGATTTAGGCTGGAGATTAGGAGGAGGTTTTTCACACAGAGGGTCATTGGGCATTGGAATAGGCTGCCCAGGGAGGTGGTTGATTCACCTTCCCTGGAGGTGTTTAGGGCACGGGTGGATGAGGTCTTGAGGGACTTGGTTTAGTGTTAGATAGGAATGGTTGGACTAGAAGATCCGATGGGTCCCTTCCAACCTGGTTGTTCTGTGATAGCACTCAAGATCACCTGTTCCATGACTTTCCCTGGCACTGAGGTCAGACTGACAGGCCGGTAGTTCCCTGGATCCTCCCTGTGACCCTTCTTGTAGATGGGCACAACATCAGCCAGCCTCCAGTCCAGTGGAACTTCCCCAGTCAGCCAGGACTGCTGGAAGATGATGGAAAGGGGTTTGGCCAGCACATCTGCAAGCTTCCTCAATACCCTTGGGTGAATCCTGTCCGGCCCCATAGACTTGGGGGTGTCTAGTTGGGCAAGCAAGACTCTGACCACCTCCTCTTGGATCGTGAGAGCCTCATTTTTCTCCTCTAACTTCTGGGTTTGTACACAGAGGGAAAAACTTTCTTTACAATTAAAGACTGAGGCAAAGAAGGCATTAAGTACCTCAGCATTGTCCTCATCCCCTGTCACTGTCGTCCAATAGGGACTGTATGGTCTCCCTAGTTCTCCTTTTATTATTTATATATTTATAGAAAGATTTTTTGTTATCTTTCACAGACTTTGCCAATCTGATTTCTAGTTGAGCCTTAGGCCTTCTGATTTTTTCTCTGCGCAATCTCACTTCCCTCCTGTAATCCATGCAAGACGCCCCAGAGGGACACGCCTGTCCCTTCTTCCAAAGCCCATAAACATTTCTCTTCTTTTTGATATCTCTCAAGATCTCTCTGTTCAACCAAGTTGTTTTTTTCACCTGCCAGCTTTTTTTCCGGAACATGGTGGTGGCTTTCTCCTGAGCTGCTAGGATTTCCTTTTTGAAGAGCTCCCAGCCTTCATGGGCTCCCTTGCCCTTAAGTACTGTCTCCCAGGAGACTTTGCCAACCAGCCTTCTGAAGAGTTCAAGGTCTGCCCTCTGGAAATTTAGTGCTACTGGCCTGCTAACCACCCTCTTCACTTCACCTAGAACAGAAAACCCTATCATCTCGTGGTCGCTTTGTCCTAGGCATCCTCCTACTGCCATATCTCCCACAAGGCCTTCTCTGTTGACAACCAGCAGGTCCAGGAGGGCACCTTCCGTTGTTGGTTCATTCACCAGCTGTGCAAGGAAGTTGTCTTCCACATACTCCTAGACTTCCATGAACCTCCTAGACTGCTTCCTTTCTGCTGTATTGTACTCCCAGCAGATATCAGGGAGATTGAAGTCTCCCACAAGAACAAGAGGCATTGATCTAGAGATTAACTCCAGCTGTTTATAGAAGAGCTCATCAGCTGCTTCTCCTTGGCTGGGTGGCCTGTAACAGGCTCCCATCACAAAATCTACCTTCTTATGGGCTCCTCTGATTTTAACCCACAGGCACTCAGTCTCCTCATTGCCACAATCCATCTCAAAGGTAGAATCAACAGTAGAATTCCTAAGACTCTTCAGTATACCAAAGAAATAAGAGTCCTTTGAGATTTTTTCACACTGACGACAACCTAAATTAGCATTAGTTAGTGACTATCTATGAGGAAGAGAAAGTGACATCCAAATATATAAAGATAATATATACCATACTCCATATACCTATGGAGTTACTGGGCACAACCCAAGCATTTAATGGCTCAACTTATTGATGAAAGAAAGTCTATCTAAATTATAATTTTTGTTCTTCTACTAACAGAAAATAATATTGAGAAAATGGTTTTAAATTTGCCATGAGTTTTATTAATTTTAATAGGAGTTGATGCTACTGATGCCACTTTGTACAGTGTTGAGATACAGTATTAATATTCAGCTTTTACAGCTCTTTGTATCTGTTACTGACATTAATTTTCCAGAATTATGAGGAAAATCTGTAATATCTAAATACAGATACTATGCTGACATTCCATTTACTACTGTATGGCCAAATTTAAAACAGAGGTCCCAGGGGGTTCACAGTGTAGCCCACAGTCTTTATTCCACAACGCCCACTTAACTGCACCCAGATAATGGGGAAAGCATTCTTACCAAAACGCTTACCAAAACATACTCATTATAAAGTCTACTACAGGACATTGTTCCTTGCTCCCATATGCCAATTTTCTTTGCAAGAAATACCAAAAAGTGATGCCTAATAGTCCTGTCCCTTGGCACTAACTCAGCTTACAGTGTTTCAAAGCACACTTCACAGCACCAGACAAATAAGAACAATGACAAGAAAAGTCTTGAAAAGAGTTAGGGGGCACAAGCATGCTACTGCATATCCTCGTTGATGCTCTTCCCCATCTTACTCTACACCTTCTTCCTATGATTTATGTACTTTACCCAATACATCCTCCTCTCATTGATGTCATGGCAATATTTTTCCCCCTTTCTCCCAAAGAGGCCCTTCTAATAGTGAGCTTAAAGATAAGTTTGAAACAAAAAGTAGAACTAAACAGTAGAACTAAACGTCTTTAAACAAAATAATTCCAACTATATTGTTTCTGTGTATTCTCCTCTCTGAGAAAAAAAATTATGGAAAGAAATATACAGCTGACTTGTATAATAAGAACAAGAGAAAGTTCTTACTTTCTGATGCTTGGCTCCACGGATATGGGCAGCATAAGCATCTGCTCCTGTACAAGACACATCACAAAGCTCACAGCGCAACTGATTCTGAGTTCCACGAGCAGAAGTGCTGCTGTTATTTGTGTTCTGGGAAGCTTTTAATGCTGCTTCTTTCTTTTTGTGTTTCTGGCCTTCCAAGTGTTCTTTATAAGTCTATTTAAATAAACAATACACACACAATAAGCTGTCTTTGTACTGCTTGTTTATCATTCATATGAATACATGCAACATTAAACATAGCATAAAACACATGCTTTGTATGAGAAATATTTCCTACACTGAACATTTCTTCCATATGATATGCTCTAAGGCATAAGCAGGGCACTTCTAAGACCAAGGAATTTTTTTCTCCACCAGGATTCCACTTTTAGGTAATACAATATGGTGATTTTTCCTCTACCTTCTCACTTCTTCAATCAAGTACTGGTCAGCAGATATTATTATTGAAAGCTTGATAAGATCAGAAAATCGCATATCAGTTACAGCTTCCTTCATTGCATTTAATTATTTTTTATATTCAATTTTCCTCAAACTGCAAGACCACACTTATTAAATGTATACAAATAAATAAAAAAATAAATTCAAAAGAAGGCAGTGCATAAATAAAGCTATGCTGAAAATGAAATACAGAAGTTATTTGTTCTTATACCAACACTTACAATCTATAGAGTGAACAGGGTGAGAAATAATGACAAATTTACCTAAAGAGTAAGAACTGTTTTGCCAAACACATACACAAACTGCATGAATTGATATCTACTTTTTGTGCACTTGTACCAACTGTGAAACTAAACTGGGATGCTGGAGTACAATGAAGAATAAATTTTCAGGCTTACCATTCACAAAGTTTTGAAAAAGGCTTTTTCTAAGAAGTTATGCTAAAAAAGCAAATTAAAGTTTAGAATACATCTGGAGTCCAAAGCACAGCTGAAACTTCTCTGTACAAGCTAAAGGGATGCATCTTTTTGTCTTCTCATAGGACCTCTTTCTATAACAGCACATATTTTCCTTTAGTAATTAATTATTCCTTTAGTAAAAGTATAGAATCAGACCTTTAACAACTAACATATTCTTCAAGTGGTCCTTTTTTTAGTTGAAAAATTTATGACTACATCATATAACAGAATATTACATAATACAGGTACCTGTGGTCCAGCACAGCTGATCTTACAAACATCACAGTAGTGGATCTGGGGTGGTTTGGGAGGTTGCTTTGGTTTCAGTTGCTTATTTTGGAATGGTGCCTTTTTAGTAAATGTGGTCCCTGTCCAAGCAGCTGTTGCAGCAGCAGCAGCAGCTGCTGCTGCTGCTGCCTGTTTCTGTTGCTGCTGCTGCTGCTGGTAATAGGATGATGCAGCCGAATACACTGCAGCTTCATAGCCAGAATAAGAGGTACCTCAAAGATCAAAATAAAATAAATGTTACATCACTGTACATCACATATCAGTTACATAATACACTAATTCTAAGCATGCTGCATAATGTGCACAATGAGGGTGGGGGCAGGGCATGGCATAAACAATTTATTGAGATGTTGTTCGGCAGCCTGAATTTTTCTTGATGTTTCACAGTACACAAATACATAGCATACCACAGCGCACCCTGTCTATACACTCCTTGATTTCTAGTATCAAAGTTGAATATATCAAGGAAACTGGGCTTTCATACATTTGAGCCAGTTTTCCTATAAACTTTTTATATCTATTGGTTCAACTATTGTAATTCTCTGATCAGGCTCTGTTTCAAGGAAAACTTAAAATATCTTTTTAAACAGAAAAACAAAACAAAATGTTCATGGTAGCTATAATATGCCAGATGACTACCATCTGGCCATAAAGTTAACATCTTTTCATCTTTAACTACTTTCTCGAGGTGTTTAAGGCCAGGCTGGATGGGGCTTGGAGCAGCCTGGTCCAGTGGGAGGTGTCCCTGCCCATGGCTGGGGTTGGAACTGGATGGGCGTTAAAGTTCCTTACAACCCAAACCATTCTATGATTTCTAATGTTTGAAGTAAAGTCTTGTTTTTAGAATCCATTCTCCTCCCATTTTGGGTCAAGACAACACAAACTTACAATATATGTATTAGATTGCTTCTTCCTGTCTCTGTAATTGCTGTTTGATGGCAGCATGCTCCCAATTTCCCTGGGTTATATTTGTGTGGATGTGTTTCCTTATTTTTTCTATCCCCCATCTTTTCTCTCCAAACCTTGCAGTAAGTCATATCATACACATAGCAATGTCAGTGCTTTGTATATTCTCATGTGTAGCAAAATAGACATACACAAACATATCTCTTTTAAAGATACATCAAAATACTTTGCCATTATTATGATTTAACTGGTTGATACTTCTCAGTAGACTATGATGTAATTGAACACAAAAAGCTAAAATTCTGAGTATTTAAATCCTCTCCCGTAACAGTTGCAAAGATCCCAGCAACATCATATGCAAAATTCTTACCAGAGTAAGTAACCGCTGTAGTACTGTACGTTGCACTTTGAGTATAGGATGGAACAACAGTAGCTGCAGCTGCTACTGGCTGCACAGTAGAGGATACCGGATATATAGAAAATGTAGTTGTTGCTGGACTTGGTGTTGCAGGTTTTATAGCTGTCACTTGTCGTGTTTGTTGGGATTGGGTATACTGAGTTGCCCCTTGGCTATATCCTGCTTTTGGAGCTAATTAGGATAGAAAATAAATGTGTACAAACATTGATATATTTTAGTTGGATGAAATGCAAATCATATTACGTGATACTTAATGATATGCTGGTGAATAAACACATAACAAGTGCTTTTTGTTTTAATGTGATTGTTCATTGCTTTTGTTTTGTTTGGGGTTTTTTTACAATAATGGTTATGTATTGCTTACCATATATCACACAACTGTTTAACTGTGTCACAGCTCACACTGTATTTTAAACTGTGCTGTCTAGAAGTACTGTTTGAATTTATTTAATAACAATCCAAACCTCAAAGATAGTTACTTATGGCAATGTCACAATCATGTTCAAGTTCTAGGTGCAGTAAATTTTTTTATATGATGACACGTCAAAACTAAATACATATATATGGATAATGTGAAATATTCAAAGACATATTTTTAAGGTATTAAAACAGTACACAGATTGTGTCTAATAACAGGAGTTTGAATCATGCCACCCACCTGTTTGGTAGTATGATTCAGCTACTGAAGGTTGTGGCTGGGCAGCAGCAGCCACAGCTGCAGCAGTCGCTGTTGGTTGTTGATAGTATTGTTTGCTGTCATAAGCTACAGCTGGGGCAGTAGACCGAACATAAGAATAGGAATCCTAAGAATTCAAAAAATAAAACCCAGCAAATTTCTCCCTAAGTATATATCTGGAGTAATAAAAATCATTAGCAGAATCAAAGAACGTTCTTCTATTGTACTAAAGTAGATTTAAAAAAAAACATTTACAGATACAGTATATACTAATATATGCATTACAGAAATAGATAGATACTTATAGATACTTCAGGCCTGAAGACAACCCTCATGGTCTTTTTCAGAATTAATATAGGAATTAACCTAATGCTATTAAATCACTTTCCCTTCCAAATTATTTTTGTTAGCAAAAAGCAACTATTCTCACTAGTTTTTCATAATGACTGTATCCGATTACATTCCTGTAAAATATGAAGGAAAGAAAGCACCACAGTTCTCTACAAACCACAATAAATTCACAAGTTTACAAACATGACTGTTTATTGACTTTGAAAATCCCATCATCGACAATACTTTTCTCATTTATATTTTTTAGAGCATGAAAGTTATACTTTTAAAACCTTCTTTACTTTTTGGTGTATAAACTATTTCATTGGGAAACAATACCTAGTTTGTAAGGGCAAGGCAAGTAGTTGATTCAACACTACCAGAACTCAGGAGATTGTTAGTAACTTAGAAGGGAGGGCTTGGAAGACACTATATGCATGTACATATATTCTCCCATCCTCACCATATTTATAGCCAAGCATAAAGAGTTGATCAACTGAGGGGTAGCAAGACAAACTACACTAGATGAAATGTACTAATGTATAAAATTTCTTTTTATTTCAAAGAAATATAACAATAAGATCATTTTCATCCAACCTCTGTAAAGCATAATTATTTTTCTTTAATTTAGGGGACTCTGAATGCATTTAATAACTGACTAGTTTAATGACATTGTAATTATGAGTAAACATGCTACTGGAAAGACTCCTATGTTTTAATTCATTACCATATGTAACAAATTATAAAAGCTGTACAAAGGAATTTATAACATACTGCAATAGCATAGTTCTAATACCAATTAGAATCTACATAAAAAAAAGTTAAAGAATTACTACAAGGGACATATTATTTCAATGTCCTCTGTCTCATAGTAAATGCACATTTTAAATATGAGCCACATCATAAGAGCTTGATAACTCTTGTGCATAAACATATCGTCCTAGAAATATACACTGAAGACTGAATAACAAATGCTAATGTAGAAAAAAACCCTGATAAAAATACAAATAAAGCTCACATTTCCAATGGGAAACTACCTAGCCATGTAAACCCATTCATCTTTCTGCATCTAAACTCTGATCAAAACCAGTGGGCTAGGGTTACTGATGTGTGCATATATGCCTTGCATTGTGTTAATCTAGACAGACAGAAAAAATGCAACTTCTCACTCTTAAAAACTGAACAGGAGTAAACACTTAAGTTAGATAATTCCCAAAATAACATCTCCAGTCTGAAATCTTCCAACTGCAAAAAAATGATGCAGCACACCGATTTGTACTGCTAAGTTTCTTGATTCTTGAACTGAAGTGGAATACAAGTCACTAACAGGATGTTGTTTCATGATATTTAAGCCAGTGTAAGAATGGGAAGTTGTCTGAGGTACTATCACATCTCTCTTCACTGCCTTATATGATCCCACCTCCATCTCTTGCACTGGCATCACAACTGTGCTGAACTGAGGAAGTTCTGCAGAAGCCTGTCAATCCTGTGGGAAGCTGGTACTCCTTTTTTGGTTGGTCAGTTTTCTGTGGGATCCTTGTCCTGAACTGACTCACCCAAATGCTGATAACTGCTAGATTCAACACAAGGAAGTATCAGCAAAGGTTAGGGCAAGATGAAAGCAGAAAACAGCTCCCTTTTGTATAAGTCTGTAGACACACAAGTTTAGGCAGTGGTCTCACAAAGGTACGGTACACAAAACTTAACAAAAGGGTAGTTTCTCTCATAGGGTAATCTGACAAGGGAACTATTTCTATCTCCCACTGAAAAATTTTATTGGAACACCTTTTCATATAAATCAGTTCCATGATCCAGTTTACTGCATGCCACTTGAACATTTAGGTTAGCTGAGACAAGTATTTCAGCAGTAGTTCACAAAATCATTTAGGGAGAAATGTAAATTCATTGCTTATTGTGTGAATGCCTAAATCTCAGCTCTAGCATTATTACTGCTGATAATCCTCTATACGCACCATATGAAACTGCACTCACTTCACGTGCTATCAGTTTTAGCTACTAAGTAATTTGAGATGCATTCAAACTGTGATTCATGGAAGAAAAAAATATAAATATCATTGCACTCTCTTATCTAAACATGCTTCCTCCTTTTAATATATAATTTCAAAATCACACAAGTAATCTTTTTTTTAAACAAACACACCTGGTAATTCTGCGTAGTGACAGGAGGTGGTGGTGGTGGAGCTTCTTGTTGCCTCTGTGTATAACCATAATCTGTAGCTGTGTGTGCTGTAGGATAGCCTCCATAAGCAGCAGCTGTTGCAGCAGCTGCAACAGCTACTGGAGCAGGCCTGGCTACCGCAACTGTAGCTGCTGCTGGAGCATAGGCTGCAGTAACAGTGTGTGCAGCAACTGGTGCCTGGTGGACAGTATAGCTAGCAACTGTCGTTGGATGGGAATAGGCTACACCCGAAGCTGGCTGCTGGCTATATTGAAAAAAGACAGTAAGTAAATAATTAGGTTAATTCAATATTTAGCTAATGCCAAAACATTTAAAAATCCCAGATTTCATTAATACTTCTACGAACCTGAAGCAGCTATCTATCTATGCATACACTTTAATGGGTTTTAATATCTCTCTTACACCCCCATTAAAAAGGCTGTATAATTTTGAAGTTTCTATGGATGCAGATATATCATTGCAGGTGATGACGTTCTTTTTAGCAGGGCGGTGTGGGAGGTGTTGTATTTCACTCCTTGAAAAGAAGCCAAATTTTAATTTCAAAATAATACAGAAACCTTACACTGTTATCTTTTCATGACTGATAAGTTTTTAAGTGTTTTAGTAGTTCTTCAGTAAAACTGACATACCTAGAAAATTAATAAAAATTACTTTTCTATGAGAGTTCATTACTGACATGTACTTGCATGATGTTTTTCAGTAAACATCATTAAAACAATGAGATTTTAAAGATTTCTGTGAAAATTAGCTCAGAACTCTTAAATTTAAGACAGAGACACTTTAAATACACACCTCTGATAAAGGACTTTTCCCACAAATCTTAAGAATTATAAAAGCATGCCCCACTCACTCATACAGAAGTCCACTGCCTCACAACATGAAAAAGAACAGTCAGATGGAACAAGACAACTGCTACCAGAGCTCTTCCAGGCACATGCTGAGACTAATCTGTTTATCTTAAATTTCCAGGTAAGACATTAATATGTGGCTATTTACTAAGAATGAGTAAATATTAACAACAAAAATAAAAAATGATGGCTTAATTAATTGAACTGAAACTAATACTAATGTCCTATATTGATCTACAAGGCCTGACACAACAAACCTGAGACTAAACCTATAGCTAGGGAACCAAGAGTGGGAGAGGAGAGACAGAGAAATGGTTCTAGAACATGCTCTAACCTGTCACAGTGAGACAGGGCTCAGCTCGACCCCTTCACTCGGTGCGAGTGGACGCATGTTGAAATACAGATGTTGCCTTACCCTCGGTCAGAAAATGTCAGTGTGCAAGAGTGAACATCAAGTTTCTTGTGAAACTGAAGAAATCCGCAACAGAAACTTCTCATCTATTGACTGAGGCGTGCAGCGAAGAGCCGAAAGATCAAGTCAGTGCTCAAAGGAACCTGTTTTTTTGTCAGCAGAAGATGCAAAAGCTAAACCAACAAAGATCCTCAACAGCCTTTCAGAGAGTGATCTGTGGAATTGCTTTGGATGTGGGCAGCATCAGATGCAGCCATGTGTCAGCTCAGAAGGGAACTGTTGTGAAGGTGAGTGTAGTTGATTTGCTTAATTTGTTAAATAAAGAGTTACAGGTGCAGTCTGGGGGGTGGGGGCTGTCAGACCTTGTATAGGCAATTTCTCTGTTTTGTTAGTTTTGTCAGTCTTATTCTTCCCCTCCTCTGATGTACCAAATCTGGCTATGCCATCTTATTCCATCCCTAGTGCTAGTTCTGCTACTTGTCAAGCTATGCAGTGCGCTGATTTAACTAATTAATATAGCAGACAAATATGAGAATTTTTTTTTCTTTTTCATGGTAGAAATGTTAGAAACATCAGAGATCACAAAAGAGTCTGCTGAGAGCCCACATAAGTTAGAGGTATCAAAGCGGGGGGAAAAAATGGGAAGGGGAAAAAGAACAGGGACCTGTCTGGGAAGCATTAATTTGGCTCTCGAATTTCATGAAACAGTGCTTAAGTTACTATTACAAAATGCAATACAGTGTTCATAACACGCTATGAGGTAAGCAGTATCAGTCAGTTTATCAAAGAAAATGCTTTTGTTCTCAGAATATATATGATTAAAGCTGCCTGAGCAGGGCTATTAACAAGATTCTGCTGCAGACGTTTTCAGTTCTTTGGTGCTATTTCTGTATCAAACTTCCTCATCATGTTATAGAATTAACAGCCAAAATAATTATATTTCTAAGGCTAGAATAGTTTTATGACCAAACCTGTTCCCCTTGCTTCTGCAACAAGATGCAGTGATCAAGTTTGCAAGACTGCAAGGAAAATATTCTAGAATTGACTGCTTCTTCCTTTTTAAAAGTTATGTTACACTATGTATAAGACGACAGTACAAGTCCTATGAGGAGGGCTGAGAGAGCTGGGGTTGTTTAGTCTGGAGAAGAGGAGGCTGAGGGGAGACCTCATCACTGTCTACAACTGCCTGAAAGGAGGTTGAAGCGAGGTGGGTGTTGGTCTCTTCTCCCATACGTTCTTCTCTCCCTCCTCAACAGAAGAAGGATATGGAGCTGTTTGAACAGGTCCAGAGGAGGGCTACAAAGATGGTCAGAGGGCTGGAGCACCTCCCATATGAGGACAGGCTGAAAGAATTGGGCTTGCTCAGCCTGGAGAAGAGAAGGCTCTGAGAAGATCTTATAGCTACCTTCCAGTATCTGAAGGGGGTCTACAAGAAAGCTGGGGAGGGACTGTTCACAAAGGCTTGTAGTGATAGGATGAGGGGGAATGGCTACAAACTGAAGAAGTGCTGATTTAGACTAGACATTTGGAAGAATTTCTTCACCATGAGAGTGGTGAGGCACTGGCACAGGTTGCCCAAGGAAGTTGTGAATGCCCCATCCCTGGAGGTGTTCAAGGCCAGGTTGGATGGGGCCCTGGGCAGCTTGATCTAGTGGGATGTGTCCTTGCCCATGACAGGGGAGTTGGAACTAGATGATCTTTAAGGTCCCTTCCAACCCAAACCATTCTATGATTCTATGTAACAAGCCATAGGATGAGAGAAGACGGCCTCAAGTTGTGCCAGGGGAGGGTTAAATGGGATATGAGGAAAAATTTCTTTATTGAAAGAGTGGTGAAGCCCTGGTAGAGGCTGCCCAGGGCAGTGGTGTGTCCCCATCCCTGGAAGGGTTAAAAAAACATGTAGATATTGCACTTCAGGACATGGTTTAGTAGGCATGGTGGGGTTGGGCTGATGGTTGGACTTCATGATCTTAGAGGTCTTTTCCAACCTTAATGATTCCATGATTCTATGTTACAGATATTCACGGCAATATCTTTTCTAAATTTATGATGTCTCTTTTGCTCCCCACGGTCTTACTGAGAACCTTTAACATAATGATTATCAGACACTTTCATATAATTAATTCATATCAAAAGATTTTTCTGCCAACTTCATTTAACTTACAAGACTTTTTAATCCTTGTTTGGTGATCAGTGCCTCACCACATTTGTTGATGTGAACTTGCCTCCTCTCAGACTATTTTGCCATACTTGCTATTCTACCAATCTTTCTTTGCACCTATCCTAGTATTATCTACTCTTCTTTCTTGACTACAGATGGAAAGAATTGTATGCATCATTTCAGATGAAGGTTTCAGCTGTGCTACCCACTCTGCTCTAGACTGCTTTCTTTTCAAACAGTCTAGCTTCCTCAGAGCAGCTTCTTGTAAAGTTACCTGTGTATTGACAATATTTCCCTTGCATCAACTATCACAACACACCATACGAAAATACTCAGTAAGACTCAACACCAATCCCTAGGGTACTCCACTGCAATTATTCCTATTTGATAATCACTTTTCTAATTCCACTAATCACCTCTATCAGCTCCTTCTCTACAATTCTTTTACTAATCTCTACCTTAAGTAATAATTTTCCATACTGCACCACATCAGGCATTTCAACTTAATCCAAAAGACAGGCACCTGATCAAATTGTTAGAGCAACAATGAAATACAGTATGTCAGCTGAGCTATGGTAACAAACCACATGTGTGTTCTTCACCACAACAAAGTAAGTAATTTGGTTTAGCTTAATCCCCCAATATAGCAGGAAAAAGTTGAACCAAATTTCAAGCGGACAGAGAAGCTAACTGATTGACTTGGTAACTTAATGAGTTTTCTTTGTAGGTCAATTCTTTTCTTTCCCAAAATAAATCCTAATATCCTTATTAGCATCCTTGAGTTAAAGGAATTCTAGCACTCTTGATATGAAAAGATACACAGTCCAACTGGCTTTACTAATAGGTGGGGCTTAAAAAAATCACAGAATAATTTAGGTTGAAACAAAGATTTGGAGGTCATGTTCTAACCCTGAGCTCAAAGCACAGCTAATTTCAAAGTTACATTAAGCTTCTTGGGGCTTTGTATCCAGTCAGGTTCCAATAATGGAGATTGCAAGACTGCTCTAGACAACCTCTTCCAGCTCCTGAGTACCCTCCCTGTCAAGAATTTTTTCGTTAGTTTATGAAAGATTCAATTTTAAAAGCAAATGAAACCAACATTTACTTAAAGTAAATCCAGTTTGTGAACATTCAATTCAAGGTAACTTCATATTACAATTCTTATACTGTTATAACTTACTATCAAAATAAACATGATTCTTTAGAATCATAGAATCACAGAATCACCAGGTTGGAAGAGACCCATCGAATCATCGAGTTCAACCATTCCTACCAAACACTAAACCATGTCCCTCAGGACCTCATCTACCCGTGCCTTAAACACCTCCAGGGAAGGTGACTCAACCACCTCCCTGGCCAGCCTATTCCAATGCCCAATGACCCTTTCTGTGAAAAACTTCCACCTAATCTCTAGCCTAAATCTCCCCTGGCGGAGCTTGAGGCCATTCCCTCTTGTCCTGTCCCCTGTCACTTGGCAGAAGAGGCCAGCTCCCTCCTCTCCACAACCTCCTTTCAGGTAGTTGTAGAGAGTAATGAGGTCTCCTCTCAGCCTCCTCTTCTCCAGGCTAAACAACCCCAGCTCTCTCAGCCGCTCCTCATAAGGCCTGTTCTCCAGCCCCTTCACCAGCCTCGTGGCTCTTCTCTGGACTTGCTCCAGAGCCTCAACATCCTTCTTGTGGTGAGGGGCCCAGAAGTGAACACAGGATTCAAGGAGAGGGCCTCACCAGTGCCAAGTACAGAGGGAGAATAACCTCCCTGGACCTGCTGGTCACACCATCTCTGATATAAGCCAGGATGCCATTGGCCTTCTTGGCCACCTGGGCACACTGCTGGCTCATGTTCAGTCGGCTGTCGACCAACACCCCCAGGTCCCTCTCCTCCTGGCAGCTTTCTAGACAGACTTCTCCCAGTCTGTAGCTCTGCATAGGGTTGTTGTGCCCCAAGTGCAGGACCCGGCAGTTGGCCGTGTTAAACCTCATGCCGTTGGACTCAACCCATCAGTCCAGCCTGTTTAGGTCCCTTTGCCGAGCCTCCCTACCCTCCAGCAGATCAGCACTTCCACACAGCTTTGTGTCATCTGCAAACTTGCTAAGGGTACCCTCAATGCCTTCATCCAGGTCATTTATGAAGACAGTGAACAGGGCTGGACCCAGCACTGAGCCCTGGGGAACCCCACTTGTCACTGGCCTCCAGCTGGACTTAACACCATTTACCACCACTCTCTGGGCCTGGCCATCCAACCAGTTTTCTACCCAGGAGAGTGTGCGTCTGTCCAGGCCAGAGGCTGACAGTTTCTGTAGCAGAATGCTGTGAGAAACTGTGTCAAAGGCTGTACTGAAGTCCAGGAAGACCACATCCACAGCCTTTCCCTCGTCCAGCAGCTGAGTCACTTTGTCATAGAAGGCGATCAGGTTAGTTTGTATGACCTGCCTTTTGTGAACCCGTGTTGACGGGGCGTGATCATCCGGTTCTCTTGCATGTGCTTCATGATAGCACTCAAGATCACCTGTTCCATGACTTTCCCTGGCACTGAGGTCAGACTGACAGGCCTGTAGTTCCCCGGATCCTTCCTGTGACCCTTCTTGTAGATGGGCACAATTTCAGCCAGCCTTTCGGTCCAGTGGAACCTCCCCAGTCTTCCAGGACTGCTGGAAGATGATGGAAAGGGGTTTGACCAATACATCCGCCAGCTCCTTCAATACCCTTGGGTGAATCCCATCTGGCCCCATAGACTTGTGGGTGTCTATTCGGGCTAGCAAGGCTCTGACCACCTCCTCTTGGACCATGGAAGCCTCGTATTGCTCCTCTAGTTCTGGGGTTTCTACACAGAGGGAACAGCTTTCTTTACAATTAAAGACCGAAGCAAAGAAGGCATTAAGTACCTCAGCCTTCTCCTCATCCCCTGTCACCGTTGTTCCCTCTGTGTCCAAAAGGGACTGTATGGTCTCCCTAGTCCTCCTTTTGTTATTTATATCTTTATAAAAAGATTTTTTATTATCCTTCACGGACTTTGCTAACCTGATTTCTAGTTCAGCCTTAGCCCCTCTGATTTTTTCCCTACACAACCTCACTTCCCTCTTGTAGTCCACCCAAGAGGCCTGTCCCCTCTTCCAGAGCCTATAAACATTCCTTTTCTTCCTAATGTCACTTGAGATCTCTCTACTCAACCAAGCTGGTTTTTTCCCCTGCTGGCTTTTTTTCCGGAACACGGGGATGGCTTTCTCCTGAGCTGCTAGGATCTCCTTTTTGAAGAGCTCCCAGCCCTCATGGGCTCCCTCGTCCTCAAGTACTGTCTCCCAGGAGACTTTGCCAACCAGCCTTCTAAAGAGTTTAAAGTCTGCCCTCTGGAAATTTAATGCAACTGTCCTGCTAACTACCCTCTTCACTTCGCCTAGAACAGAAAACCCTATCATCTCATGATCACTTAATTTAAGAAGTTACAGAAGTTCTTTAATTTAAGTTACAGGCAAAGGACTTGGCAGCTCAAATCTTACTCTAAAAAGTATTTCATTCATAACACACCTATTTCCTTAGCTGATAGTAACAGTGCTTACCCACCAAGCTCACTTTAATTTTTATTTTCTAGAAACAACATTCTTCAATACTCATGTTCTGTCTCTGATTTCTGTTTCACTGTTTTCACTATCCAAGCCACAGCCAGTTTACAGTCTACATCCGATTTTCTGTGATGTCAAGGGCCACATTGGCTCACAAATTTGCAGAATTCATCCCTGAGAAAAAGCCATAGCAAAAATTAGCCTTGTCCATGTTGCTGTCTGGTATGCAGAACTCCTTTCACCAAGTGAAATGAAGTTTTCACAAGACAGATGCATGTTTTGCTTTGATACTTTGCAAGCTGGACATAAGACTAATACTGCAGCTACTTTCATGGTATAAACATTTAATATTGCTGTGTACATTCAGAACTGTGATCCTGAGGCAGTATAACATGTAAAAATCTTTTTCCCATTTGCAAATTCTAAGTCCTCATTCCAAAACACTAAGGCATCACGGTTATTAACATCTCCCTGCCCAATCCTACACCACAAATTAAGCTATAGTATAGCTTATAAAATCAATTATAGTATAGCTTTAAAAGAAGTATAATCCTAGGTAGATATTTAGGCTGGAAAAGTTTGGCTTGTTTTGCTTTAAGACAGCAATACAAGTAATGGCTTGGATGCCTATGCCTCCTCGCTTTATACCAAAGGGAACTAGAATTGTATTCACAGGGTTAATAAGTGTGGTTCCCACCCATAAGAAGGGCCAGCAGCCTTGCAGCAATGCCTGTCAGAGAGACAATTTCCCAATGCTGGAGGCAGTAAGTGATTTAATTCAAGTGACAGATGAAAACAATTTTGGATTGCCTTGATAAATTCACTGGCTGCCTTAGCACTTAAACACTTATAACTGGTTAATAATTAGCATATTTTATATATATCTATATGGAACAAGGAAAGGGTTTCAGGTGCCAGTTTTATACCTTTTGCAAACTCTTCGGCACTACCTTGTCTCTTGTCTCCTGGCTGGGATGTCCTCTTCAACAGTTTGCAGGGAGAACACAGCACCAAGGAGGGACTGTCACCTGTCTGCTGCTCAGCTAGATAACGCCACAACTGGCCGTTGAGGGTGAAGTTAGAGAGGGAACATGGGAGAGCTGCTGCTGCCTCACTTACTGATGCACCCTATGGCCTCCTCAATGTGCATCCAGGCACCTGTGCTGTTCCTACCCCACTAGGCATCTCCATAGACTGGTTCTCCAGAACTCACTTGTAGAAATTGCTTTGCACATTTGACCTTGGGGAAGGATGGCTTGAGATCTCCAGAGCAAGTCAGGGTCAGTTCTTCATTCAATCTGTAATTATTTTTGCTTGGTGCAAACCAAAGTCTTTGATCACACTGGGATCAACAAAACAGAAACTATGTCCCCACCAACTAGCAAAAGAGAAACACAAGTCAGCTTAGGTGTGGTGGTGTTCTGGCGAATGCATATTCCAGGTTACAGTCTGATCATAAGACCTCTCTACTGAGTGACCCAAAAGAAG
Organism: Coccyzus lansbergi; assembly: GCA_033558105.1. Classification (NCBI taxonomy): domain Eukaryota; kingdom Metazoa; phylum Chordata; class Aves; order Cuculiformes; family Coccyzidae; genus Coccyzus; species Coccyzus lansbergi. The sequence goes on along the minus strand of JAUMJK010001643.1, from coordinate 84,392 downwards.
AATGACTTTGAATGAGGCCCTGAGCAGCAGCAAGCCTTTGAACAAATTAAATGGGAGATAGTTCTTGCAGTAGCACTTGGACCAGTTGAGACAGGACAAGACGTGAAAAATGTGCTTTACACCTCAGTCAGGGATAGCAGCCCCAACTGGGGCCTCTGGCAGAATGTACATGGAGAGATTAGAGATCAACCTCAAGCATTTTGGAGCTTGGTATACAGAATCATAGAATAGTTGGGGTTGGAAGGGACCTTAAAGATCATGTAGTTCCAACCCCCTGCCATGGGAAGGCACACATCCCACTAGATCAGGCTGCCCAAGGCCCAATCCAACCTGGCCTTGAACACCTCCAGGGATGGGGCACCCACAACTTCCTTGGGCAACCTGTTCAAGGGCCTCACCACTCTCATGGTGAAGAAATTCCTCCTCATATCCAGTCTACATCTGCCCCCTCTCCAGTTTATACTCATTGCCTCTAGTCCTATCGCTGCAAGCCTTTGTGAATAGTCCCTCCCCAGCTTTCTTGTAGGCCCCCTTCAGGTACTGGAAGGGGGCTATAAGGTCTCCCCGGAGCCTTCTCTTCTCCAGGCTGAACAAGCCCAAGTCTCTCAGCCTGTCCCCATATGAGAGGTGCTCAAGCCCTCAGATCATCCTTTTAACCCTCCTCTAGACCCTTCTCAACGCTTTCATATCTTCCTTATGTTGAGGATTCCAGAACTGGATACAACACTCCAATCAACATCATTCAGCGGCAGACACAGTAAGTGCTGTAGCTGGGCACTAGATCAAGACAGAGGGGCACTTGACAGAGCGTGGGAAGCCCAGGAACCCCAGAGGAAGCCCAACAGGTGGGTCTGGACTGCTGGAAGCCCAGGCTCGTACATGGTTGCTGACGTGGGGAGGCAGTCCTGGAAGCTGCCACGGGAGACTTAAATGATCTTCTGGGAGCACTGCAAAGAGGGGTGCGCTCGTCAGAGGGGCACACTTGAACAGTTTGCGAGATCAGTTTGTGAGATCAGGGCACAGTGCCTGTGCTCAAAAGGTAAGCTTAGTCGGTGTGAGGGAGCCCAGCTATGGTGTCCACCCAGCGAAAGGCTGCATCCTCTGCACCTGCCAGAAGGCGCGAGTCAGTTCAGACTGAGCTCCTGGGAAAGCACGCAGCTGTCTAGGTCTCGGGCTGCACAGAGTGCCACCAGGAGCCCAGGTAAGGGAACTTCCCAACCTGGTGAGATCTACAGACTATCGCCCATTATTGCTGCTCCATGTGGGAGGGGATGAAGCTGCAGTACGAAGCCCAAGGGGGATTAAAAGGGATTTTAGGGCCTTGGGACAGATACTGTGGGAATCTTGGGCCCAGGTGATTTTTTTTCTTCCCTCCTTCCAGTTACAGGTGGTGACATAGCATAGCTCAGATGGATCCAGTCAATTAATACATGGCTCCGTGGCTGGTGTCACCACAATAACTTTGGTGGTTTTGATAATGGGATGGCCTATGCAGCAGTGGGATTACAGGTATCGGATGGGAGCCACCTTTCTTGGAAGGGGAGGAGGGTCTTTGCCCAGGAGCTTGCAGGGCTTGTAGATAGGGCTTTAAACTAGATGTGAAGTGGGATGGGGACAACATCAAGGTATCCTGTAACAAGCAGTGGGAGGATGGGTGGCAGGGGTCAGGTGTTAGGGAGGACATTTCTCTAAAACACTTTGTAGGTAATAAAGGGTCCCACTGGGAAGGTGATGCAAGTGGCAGCCCAGCTGAAGTGCCTCTACACTAACACACGAAGCTTGGGTAACAAGCAGGAGGAACTGGAAGCTACCATGCTACTAAAAAGCTATGATCTAGTTGCCATCAAAGAAACGTGGTGGGATTCATCCCATGACTGGAGTGTGGCTATTGACAGCTACAGGCTGGTCAGAAGGGACAGACCAGGAAGGAGGGGTGGAGGTGTTGCCCTCTATCTCAGGAAAGGGATAGAATGTGAAGAGCTGTCGTTGAAGAACAGCCACGAACAGGTTGAGAGCTTGTGGGTCAGAATTAAAGACAGATGAACCAATGGGAACATTGTGGTTGGTGTATACTACAGGCCACCTGATCAAGGAGAACCAACTGAAGAAATCTTCCTCCAGCTACAGGAGGCTTCATGCTCGCAAGCTCTCATCCTGCATGCGGACTTCAACCACCCCGCATCTGCTGGAAAAGTAACACGGCAAGCTGTAGACAATCCAGGAGACTCCTGGAGTGCATTGAGGATAACTTCTTAGTCCAGCTGATAGAGACTCCCACCCAACGAGATGCAAAACTGGACTTTATGGTCACCAATACAAGCAAACTCATCAGTGATATTAGGATCGGAGGCAGCCTGGGCTGCAGTGATCACGCGCTGGGGGAGTTCAAGGTCCGGAGGGTTATGGGACAAGTGAGGAGTATAGTTGGGACCCTAAATTTCAGGAAAGTAGATTTCCAGTGCTTCAAGCAATTACTCGATAGAATCCCCTTGGATGTGGCCCTCCGGGACAAGGGAACGGGACAGAGCTGGAAAATATTTAAGGATTATTTCCATAAAGTGCAAGAGCACTCAGTCCCTGTATATAGAAAATCAGGCAGGGGAGGGAAGAGGCCAGCGTGGCTGAATCAAGACCTGCTGATTAAACTAAGGAAGAATAGGGAACTGCACAGGCAGTGCAAGCAGGGACAGGGAACCTGGGAAGAGTATAGGGACGCTGCCCGGATGTGTAGGGGTGGGGTCAGGAAGGCCAAGGCACAGCTGGAGTTGAACTTGGCAAGGGAAGTGAAGACCAATAAGAAGGGCTTCTATAGGTACATCAATCAAAAGAGAAAGGTCAAAGAGAACATACCCACACTGATGGTTGGGAATGGTAACCTCCTAACAGCGAACGAGGAAAAGGCTGAGGGTCTCAACAACTTTTTTGCCTCAGTCTTAACTGATAACTGCTCTCTTCACCCCTCCTGGGTCATGGCACAGCAATATGCTGACCAGGGGGATAATCCCATCCCACAGTAGAGGAGGATCAGGTTCGTGACCACCTGAGGATCCTGAACATACGTAAGTCTATGGGACCTGATGCATCCCAGAGTCCTGAGGGAATTGGCAGATGTGGTTGCCAAGCCATTCTCCATGATATTTGAAAAGTCATGTCAACCAGGAGAAGTTCTTGGTGACTGGAAGAAGGGTAACATTGTCCTCATTTCTAAAAAGGGTAGAAAAGATGACCCTGGGAACTGCCGACCTGTCAGCCTCACCTCTGTGCCTGGGAAGGTCATGGAACAGAACCTCCTAGAAACTCTGCTAAACCACATGGAGGACATGGAGGTGACTAATGGCAGCCAGAATAGCTTCACCTGGGGCAAATCCTATCTGACCAACCTAGTGGCTTTCTATGATGGGGTGATCGCAACAGTGGACATGGGTAAACCAACACGTGTGATCTATCTAGACTTCTGTAAAGCCTTTGACACAGTCCCCCACAACACCCGCCTCTCTAAATTGGAGAGATATGGATTTAACGGGTGGACAGGTAACTGGTCATATTCAGAGAGTATTGGTCAATGGCTCAAAGTCCAGATGGAGATCCGTGACACATGGTGTCCCTCAGGGGTCCGTACTGGGACCGGTGCTGTTTAATATCTTCATCAATAATACTCACGGCGAGATCGAGTGCACCCTCAGCAAGTTTGCAGATGACAACAAGCTGAGTGTTACAGTTGACACACCGGAAGGATAGGATGTCATCCAGAGGGACCTGGACAGGCTGGAGAAGTGGGCCTCTGAGAACCTCATGAGGTTCAACCAGGCCAAGTGCAAGGTCCTGCACCTGGGTCAGGGCAATCCCCGATTTCAATACAGGACTGGGGATGATGTGATTGAGAGGTGCCCTGCAGAGGAGGACTTGGGGTGCTGGTGGATGAGAAGCTCAACATGAGCCAGCAGTGTGTACTCGCAGCCCAGAAGGCCAGTTGTATCCTTGTCTGCATCCAAAGAGGGGTGGCCAGCAGGTCGAGGGAAGTGATTCTGCCCCTCTCTTCCTCTCTTGTGAGACCTCATCTGGAGTACTGTGTCCAGTTCTAAAATCCTCAACATAAGAAAGATGAGATGGAGCTGTTAGAACGGATCCAGAGGAGGGCTATAAAGATGATCTGAGGGCTGAAGCACCTCCCATATGAGGACAGAGCAATGAGGTCTCCCCTCAGCCTTCTCTTCTCCAGGCTAAACAACCCCAGCTCTCTCAGCCGCTCCTCACATTAAACATGAAACAATCACAGAATGGTTGAGGTTGGAAGGGACCTCTAGGGGTCCAATCCCACTTAAGCAGGGCCACCTAGAGCCCAGGACCACGTCCAGACAGCTTCTGACCATCTCCAAGGAGGGAGACTCTGCAAGTTCCCTAGGCAATCTGTGCCAGTGCTCAGTCACCCTCACAGTAAAGAAAAATGTTTCTTGATGTTCAGAGGGAACCTCCTGTGTTTCAATTTGTGCCCATTGCCTATGGTCCTGTCACTGGGCACCACTGAAAAGAGCCTGGCTCTGTCCTCTTTGCACCCTTTCTTCAAGTATTTATATTAATAAGATCCCCCGAGCCCTCTCATCTCTGGGCTGAACAGCCCCAGCTCTCAGCCTTTCCTCAAAGGAGAGAAGCTCCAGTTCCTTTATCATCTTTGTGGCCTTTCATTGGATTCTCTCTCCACTATGCCCATGTCCCCCTTGCACTGGATAGCCCAGAATTGGACACAGGACTCCAGGTGCGGCCTCACCAGTGCTGAGTAGAGAGGAAGGATCAGCCAGCTCCCTCGACCTGCTGGCAATACTTTGTCTAACGCAGCCCAGGATGCCATTTGCCTTCTTTGCTGCAAGGGCATATTGTTGCCTCAAGTTCAACTTGGTGTTCACCGGGACCCACCAGGTCCTTTTCTGCCGAGCTGCTTTCCAGCTGGGTGGCCCCCAGCATATATTGGTCCCTGGGATTGTTCCTTCCCAGGTGCGGGACTTTGCACTTCCCCCTGTTGAATTTCACAAAGTTCCTGTCAGCCTGCTTCTCCAGCCCGTTGAGATCTCTCTCTCTGGATGGCAGTGCAATCCTCTGGCACATCAGCCACTGCTCCCAGTTTTGTATCATCAGCAAACTTGTTGAGGGTACACTACCCCATCATCCAGATCATTAATGAAGGTGTTAAACAGAACTGGACCCAGTATTGACCCCTGGAGTACACTGCTAGTTACTAGCCTCCAACTAGATTTCATTCTACTGATCACCACCCTCTGGGACTTGCCATTCAGCCAACTTTTAATCCACCTCACTGCACACTCATCCAGCTTGTCTATGAGGATATGTGAGACTGTGTCAAAGGCCTTCCTGAAGTCCAGGTAGACAATATCAACTGCTCTCCCCACATCTAGCAGGCCAGTCATTTCATTGCAGGAGCTTATCAAGTTGATCAAGCACAACTTCCCCTTGGTGAAGTCATGCTGATTACTGATGACAATTTTCTTGTCCTTAATGTGCCTGGAAAAGGCTTCTAAGATTAGCTGCTCCATCATCTTCCTAGTGCCTGAGGCGAGGCTGACTAGCCTGTAATTCCCCAGGTCCTCCTTGAAGATAAGAGCGACAAGGTATTGAACCTGCAAAGGCTTGTGTCCATTTCTCTCATGCTCACTGGGGCATTCTTCATGTGGGTGGCATGAGATATGTGGGTGAAGCCTGATGAAAATTTTTCATCACTTGCAGGCTTGTAATTATCCAACTCGATATGTTCAGGCTTGAGTTTAAAAGTGCACTCCTTGAAACGGAATAACTTCATTCATTACTAAACACAATAGTGTGCCTGTCAGAATCAAAAGTTCTATTTTGCCTTCTCTCGGTTACTGCATGAGCTCTTTAGCGTGTTTGGAGATAGGTAGACATTATCCAGTGTCACTGAATTAGCGTGTTATAACTTTATTCTCCAGGTAAGAAATGATGAAGGAAAGGTGATCCGCTTTCACTGTAAACTTTGTGAATGCAGTTTTAATGATCCTAATGCCAAGGAGATGCACTTAAAAGGGAGGCGGCACAGACTTCAGTATAAGGTTAGTAGAAATGCTAATGCTTCTATCTGAAAACCCACTTGATGTCAGCTGACTGATTACACATTCTTACATTTAAAACTAGTCAAAAGTAGGTACTCTGATTAAACAGCATATAAAAAAGCTAGAGAAATCTATTTCTTAGGCAGTATAGTCTTTAAAGTAGTAATGCAGACTCTGAAACTGCATTTTGGTTTGGGGTTTTTCTTTAAACATTCTGAACATTGTTTTCAGGCAACCTGTGCAAAATTAAAATATTCATACAACATATGCAAGCACGTTAGGCACTTGCTGTCCTTTACCATGAATTTCAAATAGTGTAAATAGTAGTGCTCAATGTTTTTGGCAGGATAAACAACATAAACCCTTTGTGGAGACATTAGAGAAACAAGCGTTGCAGACTTTTAGTCATGAATGGAGAAACACCTGCCCTGACATCTGGTGTACATTTTGATTAGTATAAGATTATATAGGAAGAACCTACTGTGGTCACAGGAGATACAATGGGCCTGCATGATTATGAAAAAGATGAAAGAAAAATGTATTCAGTCACTCGTGATTATGTCCCTGTATGAGGGACCCTTCTGGAACAGAGCATCTGGAAGCACACTGCAGTCAAGATGAAATTTAAGTTTCATACTGTGAGATATTCTAAGAAAGGCTTGTCTCCTAAAAAGAACTGCACAGGTTTTTTGCACTTAGCTAAAGTAAGTGTTGAAATCAACAGGATTCTATATATTATCATTTGGGAGCACTGACTGAGGTTCCTTTAAAGCTACAGCCTAAAGTTCTCCCAGTGCATCAGAATTTTTGACACCTATTTCATTGAAAGAACCCCCCCAAAAAATGTGACTATCAAAGTTTATTATCAAAGTTTCTGTTACTTGCTATAAAAAACTACAGCATTATGACTTCTAATTGGCATATATAAAAAACTAAGGTCTTTGGTTTCAAGTGTCTGATTTGTCCACAAAACAACTAATTATTTTGAGCAACTTTTTAAAAATCTGTGGATTAGTCCTGTGGCCAGAATTTTTTTTTGTTTTGTAGATTTATGAGACTCGCCTATGTATTAACTATGCAGATAAACATCCATTTGTATTCCCTATTATTCTAGTTTCTAATGACACAGGAATTTTATTATTTTATAAACTGTTACTTTGAATACTAGTAAGAATCATAGAGGACTTGTTGCAATATTAAGTCTTTTATTATCTTCCCCTGCCACCACCATCTCTTTCTCAATTATACTGGAGTAGAACACACATTTTGTAGCACTCCGTAAACAAACTATTAAGGACCTGCCAAATCTGCTTCATGAAGCTCCCTTTTAGGCATTTTAAGTGAATCCTGTGTTTTCTGCTCAAAATATTAAATTCATTCTTATGAAAGGACTGATTTAACCCAATTGCTGTCTCTTCACTTTCAGATGTAATAAACATACAAACCATTTATGGGGTGCAGTCTTTTGCTAAGACACAAACAGAATAGCATCTTGTGCTTATGATAACAAAGGAAAAAGTTTCTTTCAATCAGTTTTTCCATTTTCTCAAGAACACATTTAGGATTAACTATGAAAACAGTTTTGAACTTGAGTTGTATTCCAATTATGGTTTTATACTACAACTCAAAAGGAAATTTCAAATGAGTTGTTCAGGTTCTTAAGTCTATAAACCACCTCAATAAAAGGAATAATAATTTAAAAAAATAATCTCCACTTCAAAACTACAGATGGATCTCAATTTATTATGCACTTTGAGTGTTTATTTACTAAAAAAAAAAAAAAAAACCTCTATGAGATTTAGAAACTCCTTCATCCCACAATGACCCAGTTTCAAATTTCACTATAACTATCAATTAAAACATACTGTGAACACCTAATCTTGAAAGGACTAGAAGATGAACATAATTTAAACCTCTTCTTTAACTATTATACATTGGAGTAAATGAAAATGTATGTATTTGATGTCCATTTCCAGCAAACAATAGATAGTTTCTCTGAAGCTGAAGAATGGCCTGAAGGCAACAGTAACTCGCTAGTGTAGTAAATTACAAGTGGCCATTTTAATTTAAGGGCCTTGAGACCTGATTCTCCTCCTCCTCCTCCGTGGTGCCCGGCTCCACCTCCCCACCCTCACGCCACTGGGGATACAGGGAGGCCCTTGCCAGGAGAATAAGAAAACACACCCGCGGGCGGGGCAGACAAGCAGAAGAGTCCCAAGCACAAACATTCCGAACGAGAGGGATGCAGAACACCGGGCGGGGGATGGGAGCAATCCCGAGCACACACCCCCGAGGGGGTGGGGAGACCCCGATCAGAGACAAGGGACCGGAGGCAAAGAGGGGAGAGGTAGCTTTGGGCCTGGACAGAGGGAGGGGCAGGGCGGGGTCGCGGCGGTTACCTATACTGGGCAGCAGCCCCGCTATGGGTGAAACCAAAGTAGTTGCCGGTGGCCATTTTGGCATCTTCTCCCAGCCGGCTGGGCACTGTGGCGACGATAACCAAGAGGCAGCGGCGGTGATCGGGACCATGACAGGAGGCCCGGCAGGAGGAGAAAACGGGGGTAGGGTAGGAAGAGAAGGGGACAGACAGACAAAAGACAGAAAGGGCGCGCGAGCGCCAGGTCAGACACGGTGCCTCAAGACCCCGTTCCCCCGCCCTGCGCGCGGGCCGCATCCCCTCCCCCTCATCGCCGACCCCCGCGCGCACAAACACAAATAAACACCGAGCGCCATTACTTACCATAGGTGAACGAAACTACCGGGCATATAGGAATCATGAGTCCAAGCAGGCAGCAACAACAGCGACTAAAGTCTTAACTTTCACCCCCTCCTCCCCCCCTCCTCACCGTCTCGATTACTCCCTTCCCCCCATACACCTACGGCGGAGTACGGCCGGGCCAGGACCGTGCGCACGCGCGAGACGTGAGAGACCCTGGGAGTTGTAGTCTGGCCCATGACTGCACACACACCATCCCCCGCCCACAGAAGATCGCGCTTAGTGCCACGGTAGCCGCTGCTGCACTTGAGAAGCGGATCCTCATATGCACGTGCGCGGGATATGCAAACACTCTTGGGAACTGTAGTCTCTCTCCCTGCGGCCCAGGCGCGAAGGAGAGCTGCTGTTAGAGAATCGCTGCACGTACCGCTGGGCCTGCCCGTGTTTTGCACTCGCAGTCACACTGATACTGAAAATGTCGGCAAATAAAACTCTCTAAGACGTCTTTTGGAATTTTAGAAAGCGAGCATCCTTTATCAGGCCTGGGCAACATAGAATCATAGAATCACTAGGTTGGAAAAGATGTCTAGGATCATTTAAGTCCAACCATTCCTATTAAGCACTAAACCATGTCCCTCAGCACCTCATCCACCCATCTTTTGAATACCGTGAGAATGGATAATAAGGAGATTCATGTCAGCATGACAGGAAATGGCAGTAATTGTGAAGTTGTGAATGTTTATCTTCAAGTTTAAGCGTTTGACAAAATTAGCAGTTTAACATTGGTGCAGGGTTTAGCTGTATTGGATTGTGCAGACTGGTGGGGGGGGGGGGGGGCCTCTGCGTTCATGGAGCCTCAGGAGGAGCTCTTGAGAGTCCCTGGGTGGTCCGGGAGGGGCCTGGTGCACTAAGGGGAAGGAACATTCTCAACGATGATTGTAATATTCATAAAACTGAATGAATATGCATGAGAACCAATGTATAAAAAGGTGTGCCAAGCGTGGTTTAGTGTGTGTGTTGGTAGAGCAGGGGCTCCCTGCGCACCTATCACTGTATTACCTAGCTCCCCATCCCTGGATAATAAAACACTTCGCTGCTGAATTGGCCTGGCAGTGTAGTCATTTATAACAAATTTTGAGGGCTCATCTGGGATCCTCCTTTGAGTCTCGCTTAGGGCTCGGAATACCCAGGCAAGGCACCTACAGCTCCCTATTTGGAGCATAAAGTCTGGATATTTCAGGTCCGGGCAAAGGAGGATTTGGGGGGATTCCTGGGTAGTTAAAAAAAAAAAAAAAAGTAATAGTACAGTTATTCCCCATAACTTTTTTGCACATGAAGACCCAAGTGAAGACGTCCAGACAGCTGGAGTCGTGAGTATATCACTGGGTTGGAGGTAGGGAGGTGTCCTGAGACCTGAGACGGGGGGGGGGGGAGGTTGTGCCCCGGGACCAAATGAAAGTATGATTGAATGTGTGTGTGAGACGTAGCATAGCTATGAAGTGAGTGCAGAGTCCTTCTAACCTCGATTCCACTCTCCCATGAGGGAAGTGACAGATGAAGGGACAAAGCGATAGAACATGTGCAAGATGGGACAACGAAACAGTAAAAAAGGGAGTAAGGGTGGTATGGTTGAAAATATTACACAGGATATTCCACTGGGGCTTATGTTGAAGGAGTGGAAAGGGAATAAGTTAACAAAGGAGAAAAGAACAGATGATTAGATATTGTATGGAGGAATGGACTAAGGAGGACATCAGGCCGGATAAGCTATTTCGGCCAAAGTTTGGGTCCTTTGAGGGATGGATTTGTCAAGCTCTAAATTTATACATAAACTCAAAGGAACCCTTTAATCAAGAAGAAAGTGATTGGAAAGGGTAAATTTTGATCCACTAAGATTTTCAAACCGGAGAAAGAAATTACTGAGATGTCATTATCAAAAAAAAAGATGAGGAGCCTCCAAAATGGGATCTCTTGGATTATATACCTCCACCACCAGCTCAGGAAAGACCACCTCCTCAGGCTCCCTCTCCTCCATACCCAACAGGGACTCCATCCCCTTTAAGAAGGTGGCAGAAACCTCATAAAAACACTGAAGATTTGGAGAAAGGGGAGGTAATGGCTCAATTATATCCCTTATGGGAGGCACCTTTGGGAGGGAATCATGGAGGCATAGGATTTGTGAACGCTCCCCTATCTGGAGGGGAGGTTCGAACATTCAAGAAAGAGATGGGGAAGTTATTAGAAGATCCGATTGGGGGTTCCGAAAGGTTAGACCAGTTTTTGGGACCCAACACATACACCTGGGATGAGATTCAGTCCATCCTGAGTATTTTCTTCAGTCAAGAAGAAAGGCAAATGATCCGGGTGGCAGGGAACGAGAAAACCAGAGTGGAGTCCCGGGTGACCAAAAATGGCCTCATCGAGCCCCTAATTGGGATCATCATAACCTGACTGACAAACAGCAGATGTCTGATCTGCGCAGTCTTATAATTCGGGGAATTAAAGAAGCTGTACCCCAAGACCAGAACATCAGTAAGGCCTTTAGTGAGCACCAGGGGAAAGATGAGTTGCCAACAGATTGGTTAGAGATGTTGAGAAAAAAACTGGCTTTATATTCAGGAATTGATCCTACTTCTCCTGCTGGGGAAGTATTACTTAAAACCCAGTTCGTCAGTAAATCTTGGATAGACATAAGGAGGAAGTTAGAGAAACTAGAAGATTGGCCAGATCGAGGATTACAGGAACTGCTGCAGGAGGCGCAGAAAGTCTATGTCCGGAGGGACGAGGAAAAGGCGAAGGCAAAAGCAAAACTATTAGTGGCAGCTGTTCGCGAGTCTCAAACGCCTCCAAGAAATTGTAATAAAGCTCCAGATCCGATGGGGACAGGATCAGGACCACCACCAGGGGGGCAATAATAGTTATCGCCTTGTGGTCAACCGCATCAAAAAGGGGAGAGGCCCCCTGTCCCTGTTGGTCCTTGTTTTTATTGTGAGAAAATGTGACACTGGAGAGCGGATTGTTTAGAGAAAAAGAGTGACAAAAAAGTATTTCAAGCACAAGAACAATAGGGGGGTCAGAGGCACTACCTCCTGGGGTCAAAAGCAAGTGGAGAGCACTTGATAAAATTGAAAATAGGACCCTGGGGGAAATATGGGAATTTTTAGTAGACTCAGGCCAAAAAATACACAATTATGAAGGTCCCTGAGGGATGCAAAATTGGGAATGAAACATTAGAAGTAATTGGAGCGAAAGGGGAAGGATTTAAAGTATCGATAATAAAAGATGTTTTTGTTGAGACAAGAGCTAAATATGTGGTTAGTGATTTATTAGTGGTCTTTGAAGCGGGCTATAATCTATTGGGAAGAGACCTTATGGTAGCCTTAGGGATCATGGTAATAACGAGTGAGGGCCTTATAAAAATAAACCAGAAAAAAAATCATGAAATTAACAGAAATGGACCAGGAGAAAAAAGACCCTCAAGTTTGGGCAGGTCCTAGAAATATGGGAAAGATCCAAATGCCACCTATTAAAATTACTATTATAGACCCAGAACAACCCATTCGGATTTGACAATACCCCATTTCCCTTGAGGGATGAAAAAGACTAAAACCTGTAACAGAAAAATTATTGCAACAGGGTACTCTGGAGCCCTGTATGTTCCCTCATAATACGCCCATATTGCCTGTTAAGAAAAATGATGGCACCTACTGACTGGTGCAAGATTTAGGGGCAGTGTTACGGGAGAATAAGTGGATTTTACCAGATGGGAGAGAAATATTGCCAAAATCGGTAGCTCAAAGAATATTAAATAGATTGCATGAGCAAACCCATTGGGGAATGAGGGCATTGTGTGATCAATATTGAAAATCTTTTGGAAGCATAGGGATTTTTGAAATAGCAAACCAAATAACCCAAGGATGCCCTATCTGCCAAAAAGTAAATAAAGGTGTGTCGCGGTCAGGGCAATCCACGACACGTAGAAGTTGTGGGCAAAAGGACATCTTTATTGATTTTGCAAGACTTTTTATACCCCTTCTCGAGCTGCGTGTCCATGCACGATTGGTTTAGCTAGAGACTGACAGTTCACAATTGGATGACTCCTTCTCAGTTGTAACTTCATAATTGGGTGATTCCACCTGCGGCCTGGCAGCTTCCTAATCTTGTTTACTTGGCTCTTCTTGGTGCCTTCCAGCTTCTCCAAGGATACATGGGCATCTATTCAAGGCTAATGTTTAAGTTCACACATCCTGACTCCCCGGACCAGCCGAGGTTTCCCACAATTCCCCCTTTTTGTATTTGTAGTACAAAAATTGTTCATGCCCTCTGCTGCAGGGCCCTTCGCAACAGAGACACAAGATATGGCAACAGTAATAACATGACTACAACAACGAACAAAATCAGCAATCTAGATTTTACCAAAGGTAATAACTACCTTGACAGTCGCCATCCTTTAAGCAAGCCATTCAACCAATTCCACCCATCGACTCCTTATCCGATACAACACATTACCTCAAAGTCTTCATGTCCATGTCCTTGGGCTAATAATGAGATACAGCATGCCTAACACTATCAACATCAGTTTACAAATCACTCAGTGAAATCAATGCAGCATTGGTTTGCCTACCCAACCAACATCCTAGGTTCGTTAGCTTTTTCAAGGTGGCTGCAGCAGCAACCCCACATGCCAATGCTGAGGATGCTGTAATTTCTCCAGGTCCTAATTAGCTACAAATTAATGGATATATCTTATAATTCATTTATCTGTTGTAAACCATAATAAAGTTGGATGTTAGTAACGTAAGCTGCCCAAAGCTACATGGCCCATTATTAAGTTTTGATGGAATTCCACCCCCATGCTATATCCCTGCAAATTAGAAAAAAATCCCTGCAGACAAAGCAGCTGAAACAGAAAAAGAGCATGACATATTAGAGGAGGAGCATCTGCTTCGGTTGTGGGACTATTTGTTCTTCACTTGTGCAGACCATCCACAACAGGCTGAATGCAGCAAGCAGGAACCCACCGAGGGCCACTATCTGTGGAAACACAAGCATACCCTCTTCCCCAGGTTAAGAAATGATATGGTCCCTCCCATCGGCCTGATTCCAAAGATTTTAATAATACCTTGACTTCTTCCTTGTTGAGCTGCTGACCCTCTGTTCGTAAAGACAAAAAAATGCCTTACTATAGGTGATTGCTCTATTCCCTGATCTGTTCTGCTGTGTTTTACCCTTCACTCCCCCTTTTTGTATTTGACAACATATTCTTCAGTGTCTGATAGGCTCGCTCTAGTATCACCTATGACATATGGTATTCCCTAGGTTTGAAAACAAAAAAAAAAATTCTTAAGTTGGTCACTTATACATCTTGGCCCATTGTCCGTTCTTACCTGTGTGAGAAAGGTTTTTAGCACTGCGTATAATTCCAGTCTTAGTTTTGTGCTGTAAAAAGTTATTAATTGGGCTTTCTATTCCTTTGCTAAAACCCTGTTCACTATTGTCTGTGCCAGGGCTCAGCAGCTGTTGATTTGATAAGGGACACTGGAATGCAGAGTGTTCTCACAAATTGACATTCCCCTAGAGAGATAAAATGGTTAACTCCTCTGGACTGCTTGGTGAAAGAGCTGAAAAGAAAAAAAAAACTTCACATCCAGGGAGAAAGGAAGTGGGGGGAGGGGGTGGCACACACACACTCACACATACAGCGCAAGGCTGGGTTTTTTCCATTTTTCATAGAATCATAGAATCAATTTTTGTTTTGGTTTGGTTTGGGGTTTTTTTTTCTGTTTTGTTAGGTATTTTAAAATTCTACTCTCTGGAGCCTTTAGTTCCAAAAAAGTCCCCAGGTAAATCTACCTGTTTGCCAGCTTAGTGACATTTGAGATGAAAGGCCCCAGAGATGTATCTCTAAAATTCATCAAAGACTTTTTTTTTCATTGCTCTGTGAGTACCGTACGTTGCAGGTTCATTTCTTATTTTGATCTGTTGCAGTCCCTTAGGTCCCGAAGGACCATCCTGTGGGTGCTGTAAATGGACCCAGGGCTGCTCCAGCCGTTCCAGGTGGAGCCGCGGGACCTGGGGGTGGGAGGGAAAAGCGCCCCTCCCCACCACGGCCAGGGGCAGTGGCCCCCCCTCGACCGGGCGGCTTGGCTGCGAAGTAGTTACTACATTCTCTTTTGCAGCTTTTGGAATCTCCTCCATAACTTTGCAACCAACTGGCTCCCAGCGTGGACCGACATTCAGTGCACAGATCACAGGCAAAGCTTGCAACAGTTCAAGGTCCCCTCGCCGCTGCGCCGCCCTCCTGGTTTGTGCCCGTCAGTCTGAGGGATAGGAGCGAGATGGGTCGTGCTCCTTCCCAGGGTCTCTCGGACCCGGATTGAAGGGGTTGTTGGCCCCCCCGTCGGAGGGTGCAGGACCACGCACAGCCAGTTCAGGAGAGTGGGAGGTTAGTGCAGTTGTTGATGATCCTGCACTCGGCTCTGAATTATCGCTGTGCTCTTTAGAGCAGACATATACCTTCAGTGCTTCAAAAACATTCCTCCAGGGACCAAGCAACTTAATAGCCATGTTATCCGCCCAAGTTGCTTGATCCCACACTCGAACTCTGATTCTATCCCAGGTTTTTTGCTTGAATGCTGAGCAAACGTCAAAAGGCAACTCATGAATTTTAGGGCCTTACTCTGGAATCTACTTTCTTTTTGCCTTCTAACTTTACTTTCCAGGTTGTTCCCTTCGCATTCATATCTTGTTTACTCCCTGGAGTCTGTTCCTCTGAAAGGAGTGGCACGGGAGGTGCAAGACGCTGCATGGTACTAGAAGCAGAGGCCATGCCCTCCGCCTGGTCTTTCTACAGCTTAAAATCATTCAGAGTCTCATAAAGCAGACACCATATCAGTAAAAGTACTGCGGCATCTTTATCCCCCTGTGTAGCAGAGTCAGTTTATTGCCCGCGTCTTTCCAGACAGAAACAATAAAAGAAGTTACAGTAGTTGCTTCATATCCCGGTTCTTTACTCTATAGGAGGATTTTTCACAGTACTGACTCTTTTAACTCCCCGTTTTTGCAAGATCGTTTTCCACATAGTAACAATCGTTATCTCTTCCTTACTTAAGGAAGTACCCATATCTCCCAGCAGCTCACCTCAATCCAGGTGTTTTCTTCTAATGACAGCTCTGGAGACTCTCACCCCCACCAGTCAGCCGGCAGCATTGGAAACTTTCTTCCTTCACTGCTCAGCTTGCAGCCCTGGAGCCCTACTCCTCCACCACTCAGCTTTGTTGGGTATTCTTATGGCTCTCCAGATCCGCTGTCCAATTCCTCACAGCTCTCTGGTCCACCATCTATGGTCCAATTGCTGCGATCACGTCAGGGTCACCAGATATCGCGGTCGGGGCAATCCACGACATGTAGAAGTTGTGGGCAAAAGGACATCTTTATTGATTTTGCAAGACGTTTTATACCACTTCTTGAGCTGCGCGTCCATGCACAATTGGTTTAACTAGAGACCGACAGTTCATAATTGGATGACTCCTTCTCGGTTGTGACTTCATAATTGGGTGATTCCACCTGTGGCCTGGCAGCTTCCTAATCTTGTTTACTCAGCTCTTCTTGGTGCCTTCCAGCTTCTCCAAGGATACATGGGCATCTATTCAAGGCCAATGTTTAAGTTCACACATCCTGACTCCCCAGACCAGCTGAGGTTTCCCACAAACGTGCAATGAGGAAAACACCTTTGGGCGGCAGGGACCTGGCTTATAGATCATTCATAGAATCATAGAATCACCAGGTTGGAATAGACCCACCGGATCATCAAATCCAACCATTCCTATCAATCACTAAACCATGTCCCTCAGGACCTCGTCTACCAATTTGACTATACTGAATTACCCAAGGTAAGTAAATGGAACTATGTATTAGTTACAGTGGATCAACTAACTCATTGAGTTGAAGCCTTTCCAGACACCCAAGCAACAGCCCAATTTGTGGCAAAAATACTACTAGAATCGATAATTCCTTGCTTTGAGTTGGTGTATGCTATCGATTCTGATAGAGGCACCCGTTTCATGTCAAAAGATTTGCAAGAAGTAATGTGTGCGCTGGGGGTAAGATGGAACTTCCATACCCCATGGCACCCCTAAAGTTCAGGACAAATTGAGCAAATGAATCAAACTCTTAAACAACAATTAACTAAATTGAATGAAACGCAGATGTCTTGAGTAATTGCTTACCATTAGCACTAGTAAATATCCAAACTCAACTCCATAGTGATATGGGCCTATCTGCTTATGAAATGTTATATGGATTACCTTATTTGTGTATGAGTCTGATTACAACTCCAGATATCGAGGATATGACAATACAAAACCACATCTCAGTTATAGTGAGACGCTTGAACGAGATGCACAAACTGGGGTGGATTGCTCAATCAACACCATCAGGGATGAGCATTCATAAGATAAAACCCAGGGATTGGGTATTAGTAAAGTGTTGGAAAGAAGAGAGCCTGACCCCAAAGTGGGAAGGTCCTTTTCTTGTTCTTTTAGTTACAGAAATGATGGTCCGCATGGCTGAACAGGTGTAGACCCGTGCAACCAGGATTGAAGGACCAGTGGAACCACCCACTGAATGGACTGTAACATCATTGCCAGAGGACACATGAATAACCTTACAGAAGACACTGATGAGTAATTAAACTTGTATTTGCATGGAACAGGCCAGCAAATATTGAACTGTGTAAATTTTGTGGATATGTGATAGCACGTTGCAGCCATAAGGGTAACGCAGGTAATATTTGGTTGAAGAGCATTGATTTATGAGGCAGGCACACATTTTGTAATTTACTGTTGCAAGACTGATAAGGAACTAAAAACAGTTTCAGGGGTGGCGCAATCGAACTCAAGCGACATAGTTCGGAGAGTGAGGGCAAGACCGAATTGGGATTACCATTTGCCTAAGATCAGTCCAACATGGGAGGCAAACCCATAGTTCTTGTGATGTGTGGGTGTATGATATAGGGGAAAAATTAGAAAAACTTAGAAGGCTTAACTCACTGAAATATGCACTTTTTGCTAGTAAAGGCCTTGAAGACCCTGGATGTTGATAAGGGAGGAGCTCATACACAGACATTCACTGATAAGGGAAAGCTGGAATGTGCACAATAGCAGAAAGTTGACTGCACCTGTCTCTGCAGTCTTGGAGCTCGACCAGGATGAGAATGTGCCTGCGCACAGATTGGGTTCAAGGACAATTCACAAGGAAGATGAAGGCTACTTCAGCCCTGAGCCCCAGACCATGACACCGCACCTGCGCGAGTATGGGAGAAGCATCTCAAATCTAATTATAATAAGAAGCAGGGAAAGGTCATGAATATGTAATAGGCGCTTATGAATAGGCATGTCTTTACACTATAACTATCTGCTTGTTAGATCATACAGTGTGCAAGTTAGGAGGATTACCCCCTCGCACTCGCCAGCGAATAAACACATATAACCCTTTATAACCCTTAACGGAGTCATAGAGTTTGATTCCACACTTGGTTATGGAAACACTTGGATATGGAAACGGATCCCATACTGGACCTCACTTAAGAGAAATTACCTTATTCATGCTCCTACTAGTCACTACATCCAGAGAGGAATCAAAATGCACCTCTTGTATAAAGGAAACAAGACAAAGAAATGTAATTACCCAGACATTGGTATACCATACCCATTATATTTGTACAGGCACCAAAACTGAAAGTTGGAAATTGAATTTGAGTATTTATCACCAGTGTAATATCAGTGGATCGTTTGTCTGTTATGATCCCTGGACGAATCCCAACAAATGGCACTTGGAAATTAGGGGAAGAAAAGGGATTTTAATAGAAAAGACAGAAATTATCAATATCAAAAGCCCTATATCAATAACATTCGATGTATGCAAAGCTATAGACCAAAATGCCTGGATACAGGGAAACTGTGGAGACCTGAACTGGAGACGTTATTATATAAACAGTAATAAGTACATGTGTGACCCTCATGGCCCATGTTTTAATGCTGAAGATTGGAATTTTTGTCCTGGCTGGGATTGTGTTGTATGGGCTACTTGGGATAAAAATTCTAGAGAAACATCCCTTGATCGGAACTATGGGAAACTGAAAGCACAATTGACGCAGGCCATAAGTCTCTCAAATTGCACAGCTACTTGTTGTACTCCTGTAAATTTTACTATATATAACCCAGAAGTTCTAATGGGTAGAAAGGAAACGATCTATGGTATACAGATTGAAGGTAGGGGAAAGGATCCTGGAACTATAATTAACATTATAGTTAAAGAAGAACGTAGAGATCAAGAGCAAATGGAAATGGCCGCAGAAGTCAAATATAAAATTCCCTCAGTTGCCCAGAACTTGTTTACAAATCTTGCGGAAAACATAGCTAAATTTTTAAATGTCACCAATTGTTAAATGTGTGGAGGGACCAATATGGAGGAGCAATGGCCTTGGGAATCTCAAGAGTCAAATCTCTCGGATCCTAGCATATGGAACAATACTGACCCAGGGATGGCTAAGCAGTGGGCCCTCCAAACCAGTATTATCAGTCAGACGTGTTTGCAAAAGTTGACGGGAAAAAGACCAGTAGGAGATTTGGTATGTGAAGGAGTATATGTATGGAATGGTACTCAATCAAATTGGACAGTTTGGGGAACACCACAAACTTTAGCTAAAGAAGGAAAGGATTGGACTTTGGTAAAGGGCTCAAATAAAAAATGGGGAAGCTCCCTAGGGGCAGTATTGGATATGTGGAAAGTATGCTATTCCATACTTCCACCTAATTGCACCAGCACATGTACATTAGGAACCATAAGACCTAGTTTTTTCCCGTTACCCTTAAACAAAGGAGAAAAGTTGGGTGTACAAGTTTACATAAATCGTGAAAAATTAGCAATAGGAAATTAGAAGGATAATGAATGACCACCTGAAAGAATCATTGCATACTATGATCCAACTACTTGGGTCGAGGATAGTTCATGGGGATATCAAACACCTATATACATGCTGAACTGAATAATTAGATTAAAGGCTGTACTAGAAATTATTACCAATAAAACAGGGGATGCCCTCATCCTACTAAATTTCCAGAGGGCAGACTTCGAACTCTTTAGAAGGCTGGTTGGCAAAGTCTCGTGGGAGACAGCACTTGAGGGCAAGGGAGCCCATGAGGGCTGGGAGCTCTTCAAAAAGGATATCCTAGCAGCCCAGGAGAAAGCCATCCCCGTGTTCTGGAAAAAAGGCCAGCAGGGGGAAAAAAACAGCTTGGTTAAGTAGAGAAATCTTGAGTGACATTAGGAAAAAAAGGAATATTTATAGACTCTGGAAGAGGGGACAGACCTCTTGGGTGGACTACAGGAGGGAAGTGAGGCTGTGTAGGGAAAAATTCAGAGGGGCTAAGGCTCAACTAGAGATCAGGTTGGCTAAGTCTGTAAAAGACAACAAAAAATCTTTCTATAAATATATAAACAGTAAAAGGAGGACAAGGGAGACCATACAGTCCCTTTTGGACACAGAGGGAACAGCAGTGACAGGGGATGAGGAGAAGGCTGAGGTACTTAATGCCTTCTTTGCCTCAGTCTTTAATTGTGAAGAAAGCTGTTCCCTCTTTGTAGAAACCCCAGAAATAGAGGAGCAATACAGAACCACAGAATCACAGAACAACCAGGTTGGAAGGGACCCATCGGATCTTCTAGTCCAACCATTCCTATCTAACACTAAACCAAGTCCCTCAAGACCTCATCCACCCGTGTCTTAAACACCTCCAGGGAAGGTGACTCAACCACCTCCCTGGGCAGCCTATTCCAATGCCCAATGACCCTCTGCGTGAAAAACCTCCTCCTAATCTCCAGCCTAAATCTACCCTGGCGGAGCTTGAGCATCTGATATGGTCCTTTCCACTTAGGAATTAATGGTTCTGAGTCCTCGGACTTGAATATACACACCAAATCTCTAGGCTGCCTGGATGTACCGGTGTATCGAGCTCTAAAGTCTTGTTAACAGTCACAAATTTCTGCAGTTCCTGGAGAGATATCAAATAGTTGTTAATGTCCAAATTCCCTTTAGCAGTGGTATCTCCTGGGACATATGGCATCTGATAACACCTTCCATACAATATCTCATACGGGCTAAGGCCTCCATGTCGAGGTAGAATTTGAATTCTTAATAACACTAAAGGTATTGCTTTTACCCAGGTCATAGAGGTTTCCTGACATATTTTCACAGAATCACAGAATCACAGAACAACCAGGTTGGAAGGGACCCATCGTATCTTCGAGTCCAACCATTCCTATCTAACACTAAACCAAGTCCCTCAAGACCTCATCCACCCGTGCCTTAAACACCTCCAGGGAAGGTGAATCAACCACCTCCCTGGGCAGCCTATTCCAATGCCCAATGACCCTCTGTGTGAAAAACACAGACCTGCTGGTCCAATACGAGGCTCCCATGGTCCAAGAGGAGGTGGTCAGAGCCCTGCTTGCCCAACTGGACACCCACAAGTCTATGGGGCCAGATGGGATTCATCCTAGGGTATTGAAGGAGCTGGCGGATGTATTGACAAAACCCCTTTCCATCATCTTCCAGCAGTCCTGGAAGACTGGAGGCTGGCTGATGTCGTGCCCATTTACAAGAAGGTTCGCAGGGAGGATCCGGGGAACTACAGGCCAGTCAGTCTGACCTCAGTGCCAGGGAAAGTCATGGAACAGATGATCTTGAGTGCTATCATGAAGCACTTGCAAGAGAACCAGGTGATCAGGCCCAGTCAACATGGGTTTACCAAAGGCAGGTCCTGCCAAAACAACCTGATCGCCTTCTATGACAAAGTGACTCGGCTGCTGGACTGTGGATGTGGTCTTTCTAGACTTCAGTAAAGCCTTTGACACAGTTGCTCACAGCATTCTGCTTTGGAAACTGTCAGCCTCTGGCCTGGACAGACAAACACTCTCCTGGGTAGAAAACTGGCTGGATGGCCGGGCCCAGAGAGTGGTGGTAAATGGAGTTAACAACAGCTGGAGGCCAGTGACAAGTGGTGTTCCCCAGGGCTCAGTTCTGGCTCCAGTCCTGTTCAGTGTCTTCATCAATGACCTAGATGAGGACATTGAGGGTACCCTTAGCAAGTTTGCAGATGACACAAAGTTGTGTGCAAGTGTTGATCTGCTGGAGGGTAGGGAGACTCTGCAAAGGGACCTAAACAGGCTGGACCGCTGGGCAGTGTCCAATGGCATGAGGTTTAACATGGCCAAATGCTGGGTCCTGCACTTGGGGCACAACAACCCTATGCAGTGCTACAGACTGGGAGAAGCCTGGCTGGAAAACTGCCAGGAGGAGAGGGACCTGGGGGTGTTGAGGCTTTGGAGCAAGTCCAGAGAAGAGCGACAAGGCTGGTGAAGGGGCTGGAGAACAGATCCTATGAGGAGCGGCTGAGAGAGCTGGGGTTGTTTAGCCTGGAGAAGAGGAGGCTGAGAGGAGACCTCATTACTCTCTACAACTACCTGAAAGGAGGTTGTAGAGAGGAGGGAGCTGGCCTCTTCTCCCAAGTGACAGGGGACAGGACAAGAGGGAATGGCCTCAAGCTGTGCCAGGGGAGATTTAGGCTAGAGATTAGGAGGAAGTTCTTCACAGAAAGGGTCATTGGGCATTGGAACAGGCTGCCCAGGGAGGTGGTTGATTCACCTTCCCTGGAGGTGTTTAAGGCACGGGTGGATGAGGTCTTGAGGGACTTGGTTTAGTGTTAGATAGGAATGGTTAGACCAGAAGATCCGATGGGTCCCTTCCAACCTGGTTGTTCTATGATTCTATGATTCTACTGGCCAAACAAAATACAAAAATAAGAACAGCAGTATATCAAATTAGATTAGCTTTAGACTACCTCCTAGCCCAACAAGGAGTCGTCTGTAGAAAATTCAGTCTCACTAACTGTTGTTTACAGATTGATGAGGAAGGAAAAGCCATTGAAGAATTGGTAGATGACATGAAAAAAATAGCTCATGTGCCCGTCCAAACTTGGAACAGAATTAACATTGATAAATGGTGGAAAGACAATTGGTCGAATTTTGGAGGGTTAAAAGGAATCATCCTAGGAATAACTGTATTGATGTCCATCCTTCTATTCCTCCCATGTTATATCTCGTTAATAAGTAATTTAGTGAAACAAATAGTTGAAAGAGCCACCTTTTCCATCATTTCAACTGATAATCCTGAGAAACAGGGCAAAATGATCTAAATTAAAGTTTTAAAGAGCAAAAAGATGAGAATCAATTCTCTCCAATTCTGAAAGACAGACACGAATCAATTTATTACAAAAGAAGGGGAGGGATTGTGAGAATGGATATTAAGGAGATTTGTGTCAGCATGACAGGAAATGGCAGCAATTGTGAAGTTGTGAATGTTTATCTTCAAGTTTAAGCATTTGACAAAATTAGCAGTTTATCATTGGTGCAGGGTTTAGCTGTATTGGATTGTGCAGACTGGTGTTGTGTGGGTATGGGGCGGGTCTGCGTTCCCAAAGCCTCAGGGAGGAGCTCTTGAGAGTCCCTGGGTGGTCCGGGAGGGGCCGGGTGCACTATGGGAAAGGAACATACTCGAAAATTATTGAAATATTCATGAAACTATATGAATATGCATGAAGGAACATCCTCAAAACTAAATGAACATACACGAAGGAACATTCTCGAAGATGATTGCGGGAATGACTGACAAGATGGACTCCAGATAGATGTAAAAGCAGAGATATTTATTATTGCAATTTACAGGTTTATATATCTTTGCTCATCTGTCCACGTGCTTCCCATAGCAACCTGATTGGTCCAAGCCTATTGTCCACGTGCTTGCAAGCACTAGCAACCAACATCTGATTGGCTAGCCTACACGCAGCCTCCAAGTGCTGTTTCCATCCTGATTTGTATCTTTCCAATGCTCATGTCCCTGTTCCATGTCTGGCCCGAGTCCAGCTTCCCGTTCCTACAAACCAAAGTCAGTTCAAGGTCCCCAAGTCAAAGAGGTATCAAACAGGTCGACGTTGCTATCGCTAATTCCCACAGGTGATTGTAATATTCATGAAACTGAATGAATATGCATGATAATGTATAAAAAGGTGTGCCAAATGTGGTTTAGTGTGCATGTTGGTGGGGCAGGAGCTTCCCGTGCACCCAGCGCTGTATTACCCAGCTCCCCATCCCCAGATAATAAAATACTTAGCTGCTGAATTGGCATGGCAGTGTAGTCATTTATAACAATACCAAGGGAGGAGGACTCAACCACCTCCCTGGACAGCCTGTTCCAGTGACCAATGACCCTTTCTGTGAAATATTTTTTCCTAATGTCCAGTCTGAACCTCCCCTGGTGGAGCTTGAGGCCATTTCCCCTTGTCCTGTCCCCTGTCACTTGAGAGAAAAGGCCAGCTCCCTCCTCTCCGCAACCTCCTTTCAGGTAGTTGTAGAGAGCAATGAAGTCTCCTCTCAGCCTCCTCTTCTCCAGGCTAAACAACCCCAGCTCTCTCAGCCGCTCCTCATAAGGCTTGTTCTCCAGCCCCTTCACCAGCTTTGTTGCTCTTCTCTGGACTCGCTCCAGAGCCTCAACATCCTTCTTGTGGTGAGGAGCCCAGAACTGAACACAGTATTCAAGAAGTGGCCTCACCAGTGCCAAGTATAGAGGGAGAATAACCTCCCTGGACCTGCTGGTCACACCATTTCTGATACAAGCCAGGATGCCATTGGCCTTCTTGGCCACCTGGGCACACTGCTGGCTCATGTTCAGTCGGCTGTCGACCAACACCCCCAGGTCCCTCTCCTCCTGGCAGCTTTCTAGACAGACTTCTCCCAGTCTGTAGCTCTGCATAGGGTTGTTGTGCCCCAAGTGCAGGACCCAGCATTTGACCGTGTTAAACCTCATGCCGTTGGACTCTGCCCAGCGGTCCAGCCTGTTTAGGTCCCTTTGCAGAGCCTCCCTACCCTCCAGCAGATTGACACTTCCATCCAGCTTAGTGTCATCTGCAAACTTGCTAAGGGTACCCTCAATGCCTTCATCCAGGTCATTGAGGAAGACATTGAACAGGGCTGGACCCAGCACTGAGCCCTGGGGAACCCCACTTGTCACTGGCCTCCAGCTGGACTTAACACCATTTACCACCACTCTCTGGGCCCGGCCATCCAGCCAGTTTTCTACCCAGGAGAGTGTGTGTCTGTCCAGGCCAGAGGCTGACAGTTTCTGTAGCAGAATGCTGTGAGAAACTGTGTCGAAGGCTTTACTGAAGTCCAAGAATATACATCCACAGCCTTTTCCTCGTCCAGTAGGTGAGTCACTTGGTCATAGAAGGCAATCAGGTAAGTTTGGCAAGACCTGCCTTTTGTGAAACCATGTTGACTGGGCCTGATCACCCGGTTGTCTTGCATGTGCTTCATGATAGCACTCAAGATCACCTGTTCCATGACTTTCCCTGGCACTGAGGTCAGACTGACAGGCCTGTAGTTCCCTGGATCCTCCCTGCGACCCTTCTTGTAGATGACTTATGACTGGCCTCCAGCTGGATTTAACACCATTTACCACCACTCTCTGGGCCCGGAGAGCCTTTCTCAAGATATAACATTCTTGTACTTCAGTCACATCACGCCTGCAGTTGGTAAAACACAGGGTCCTTAATCCAGCAGCAGCTTGTGTCTTGCTGTACCCTGCAACCCAGTCTAAGAAATAGTGGTCTAATGGGGTGGACCCCTTTGGGCAAGGAGTGTTAGCATGGTGCCCAAAGACAGTCCTGTTACTTCCTGGCCTCTGAAGTGTTGTATCCTTCAGTATGCCACTCCCTCTTTGTCTGCACTGGTTTTCACTATCTAAATAATAGCTCCCATTAACCTCTTTTAGCTCTTTGGTGATATTATCCAATTTTTGAAGATCTGTAAAATTTAATGGAACAATTCTCCAAGGTCTGGAGTCTGAGGTGGAAGGTGGCATGGGGAGGCAGGCTGTCATGCTAGAGAATCTAGAATTCTTTTTTACCCAAACCTTTTATCAGTTTCAGTATCCTGTTGTCATTCCAGTCCACCCCTTTTCTCACAGTTATTGTTGCAATAACAGTCATTTGAAACATAGTCCCGAAATTTATTGTTATCTAATTCTTTGAATCCTCATCTTTAGTGGGTTCCCCGAGTCCTGGTATTTTCCACTCAGGCTTCAATACTCACTCAGCTTCTGTGTGGTGAGCAGGTGGGGATTGTTGTTCTGTCATCCATGAAGCAAGAACCTTCTTAATCTGTGAATGATGAATTCAGGGTCCTTGTCCAGCTAGCGTCATGGCTGTGAACATAGTTAAAAGCATCTGATATGGTCCTTTCCACTTAGGAATTAATGGTTCCGAGTCCTCGGACTTGAATATACACACCAAATCTCTAGGCTGCCTGGATGTACTGGTGTATCGAGCTCTAAAGTCTTGTTAACAGTCACAAATTTCTGCAGTTCCTGGAGAGATATCAAATAGTTGTTAATGTCCAAATTCCAAACTGCCAGGAGGAGAGGGACCTGGGGGTGTCGGTCGACAGCTGACTGAACATGAGCCAGCAGTGTGCCCAGGTGGCCAAGAAGACCAATGGCATCCTGGCTTGTATCAGAAATTGTGTGACCAGCAGGTCCAGGGAGGTGATTCTCCCTCTGTACTCAGCACTGGTGAGACCGCTCCTTGAATACTGTGTTCAGTTCTGGGCCCCTCACCACAAGAAGGAATCAAGAATCACCCAACTTTTTACTCAACTGTAATCTCGAAGTATAATTCATTCTCTCTATTTTCCCACTGGATTGAGGTCTATAAAGTGTATGAAATTCCAGGATATTCCCAGAACACTGCGTAGTTGTTTGATTACTTCTGCCACAGAATGAGGACGTCTGTCCTAAGACATTCCTAAAGGCACCTCAAACCTTCTCTTCTCTTCTCTTCTCTTCTCTTCTCTTCTCTTCTCTTCTCTTCTCTTCTCTTCTCTTCTCTTCTCTTCTCTTCTCTTCTCTTCTCTTCTCTTCTCTTCTCTTCTCTTCTCTTCTCTTCCCTTCCCTTCCCTTCCCTTCCCTTCCCTTCCCTTCCCTTCCCTTCCCTTCCCTTCCCTTCCCTTCCCTTCCCTTCCCTTCCCTTCCCTTCCCTTCCCTTCCCTTCCCTTCCCTTCCCTTCCCTTCCCTTCCCTTCCCTTCCCTTCCCTTCCCTTCCCTTCCCTTCCCTTCCCTTCCCTTCCCTTCCCTTCCCTTCCCTTCCCTTCCCTTCCCTTATTGGTGCGAGCAGGGAAAGCCTCTGGCCAGTTTGAAAAGGTATCTACTAAAACTAGATTATATATCTACCCTTTTTTGGGATAAATCAGTAAAATCTATTTGCCGGTAATTTCTAGGGGCCTTTCCTTCCCTAATGTTTCCAAACATTACTCGATTGTTGGCATTGGGATAGTTTCTTTGGCATACCAGACATTTTCTGTAACTGAACAAACAATTTCTGTCACTGCCCTTCCTATAACTACTTTCTTCAAATGTTTTAAAAGAGTCTCTGTTCCCCAATGTATTTTATCATGTTCCCTTTTGGTCAATTCCCTTAAAAGAAAAAGAGGTATTACCACCTGCCTGGTGGGGGTGACAAACCATCCATAATTCTGTTCTTTCACCTACATTAATCAATCTAGGATTTCATCTCTTTCTCTGGAACAAACCCCATTATACCTGTTTCTGCAGCCTCTTTAGCAGCTTTATCACAGAATCACAGAATCACCAGGCCAGAAGAGACCCATTGGATCATCGAGTCCAACCATTCCTATCAAACACTAAACCATTCCCCTCAGCACCTTGTCTACCCGTGCCTTAAACACCTCCAGGGAAGGTGAATCAACCACCTCCCTGGGCAGCCTGTTCCAGTGACCAATGACATTTTGTGTGAAAAACTTCCTCCTAATGTCCAGCCTAAACCTCCCCTGGTGGACCTTGAGGCCATTCCCTCTTGTCCTGTCCCCTGTCACTTGGGAGAAGAGGCCAGATCACTCCTCTCTACAACCTACTTTGAGGTAGTTGTAGAGAACAATGAGGTCTCCTCTCAGCCTCCTCTTCTCCAGGCTAAACAACCCCAGCTCTCTCAACCATTCCTCATAGGGCCTGTTCTCCAGCCCCATCACCAGCTTTGTTGCTCAAAATCAGCCAATTAATTTCCCAATCCAATATTAGATGTCTCCAATTGATGTGCCTTACAATGCAAGCCACTTCTGTAGGTTTCTTAATACTGGCTAGTAATTTTGAATATATTCGGCATGCTTGATTCCAGTGCCTTGTGCTGTTAAAAGCTCTCTCTCCTTCCACAGGGCTCCATGGGCATGCACAATGCCAAAAGCATATTTGGAATCTGTCTATATAATGACTCTCTTGTCTTGACTCAAACCCATGCTTCTTCGGCGGCACCCGACAGCAGGACGGTGAGTTCTGCGGTGGGGTGGACATTTTGAGGTGGTAGGGGCTTCCCTGAGCTGGGAAAATCCCAGAAAAACCCTGTCGGGAGCAGGGTGGGCAACGCTGGGCTCCTGACAGCTGGCAAACACTGGTTCTGCACGGTGCCTGATGGGAGGGGGCAGTCCCGGTGGCTACCGCGGGAGATATAAATGCTCCCTTGGGAGCATGGCAAAGAGGTGCGTGGCAGTTTGAGCGGGTAGGGGGAGGGGGAAACAGACTAGCGAACAGACACTGAAGACCATGGTGGCCACCCGGCAGAAGATTAAAGCCGCACCGGGTGCAGCAGCAGGCAGGATAGACGCTGCCACCCTGACAGAGCCTCAGTAGGTGCATGCAGCTACCCAGACCCTGGGCTGCAGGCACTGCCCACCTCCCACACCAGTTCGTGCCTCTGGTACTGGCTCCACTTATGGAAGCTGTGCTCGAGTAGGGTAACTCCTTTGTATGGTGGAGTTGCTAAGGGAGGAGGTAAAGAGGCTGAGGACTATCAGGGAATATCAGAGGGAGGTAGACCAGTGAAGAAATGCCCTCTCACTAACTCAGTGGGCTGCTGGAGCTGGTGTGTCTGAGCACCACCCACCTGCAAACTGCAAGGCTGGGGGAACAAGGGATGGGGAATGGCAGAAAGTTCCTGCCTGACTGAGGAAACCTGCTCCCCGCAACGCAGACAACAAAAGCCCAGATCCCCCCGAAGAACAAACATGAAGTGCTGCAGGTGGAATCCAATCCTGAGGATGATGGCTCCCACAGCCTAGAATCTTTCCCTAGACTGCACCATCTTCAGAAAAATAATATAAACATCCTCTATTAAGAAGAAGAGGATGAGGATTTTTGTAGGTGATTCCCTTCTCAAAGGAACAGAGGGACCCATCTGCAGACTGGACCCGCTCCACAGAAGAGGTCTGCTGTTTACTGGGGGCATCAGTGAAGGAGGTAGCTAGAAAACTTCCTTCCCTGATCCATGAGATGGGCTGGACTGCTGGGCTGAGTCCAATGTCATGAGGTTTAACAAGGCCAAATGCTGGGTCCTGCCCTTGGGGCACAACAACCCTATGCAGAGCTACAGACTAGGAGAGGTCTGTCTAGAAAGCTGCCTGCAGGAAAGGGACCTGGGGTGTTTGGTTGACAGCCGACTGAACGTGAGCCAGCAGTGTGCCTAGGTGGCCAAAAAAGGCCAATGGCATCCTGGCTTGTATCAGAAACTGTGTGATCAGAAGGTCCAGGGAGGTGATTCTCCCTCTGTACTCAGCACTGGTGAGGCCGCTCCTTGAATTCTGTCTTCACTTCTGGGCCCCTTGCTACAAGAAGGATGTTGAGGCTCTGGAGTGAGTCCACAGAAGAGCAACGAGGCTGGTGAAGGGGCTGGAGAACAGGCCTTATGAGGAAAGACCGAGAGAGCTGGGGTTGTTTAGCCTGGAGAAGAGGAGGCTGAGAGGAGACATCATTGCTCTCTACAACTACCTGAACGGAGGTTGTAGAGAGGAAGGAGCTGGCCTCTTCTCCCAAGTGACAGGGGACAGGACAAGAGGGAATGTCCTCAAGCTCCACCAGGGGAGGTTTAGGCTGGACATCAGGAGGAAGTTTTTCACAGAAAGGGTCATTGGGCATTGGAATAGGCTGGCCAGGGAGGTGGTTGATTCACCTTCCCTGGAGGTGTTTAAGGCACGGGTGGACGAGGTGCTGAGGGGGATGGTTTAGTGTTTGATAGGAACATTTGGACTCGATGATCCAATGGGTCTCTTGCAACCTGGTTATTCTATGATTCTATGATTTAGAGAGTAGAAAGACCCAAGCCATCAAGAGAGACTTCAGGGCCCTTGGGAAAATGATGAAGGGCTCTGGGGCTGAAATAATTTTCTGCTCCATTCCAAGGCTAAATACAGAGGAGCAGGAAGTCAAGAAGAAGAATTTAATTAATGCCTGGCTCTGAGCCTAGTCTGAGGAGAGGTGCTTCAGTTTCTTTGGTCATGGGGTGGCTCACGCACCCCCAGGCTTTCTTACTAAGGATGAGACGTGTGTCTCCAAGGCAGGCTAAAGCTCTTGAAAAAACCTAGCTAAGCTCATAAATCGAGCTTTAAACTAGATGTGAAGGGGGAGGGGGATGAGACCAGGCTAGACAGTGTTTTGCGGAATCAAACTCTCTAATTCTGTTAAGGGTTATAAAGCAGGTATGCGTTTATTCGCCGGCGGGTACGAGGGGGTAATCCTCCTAGCTCGCACACCTAACAGTCTAACAAGCAGATAGATATAGTGTGAAGACATGCCTATACTAAGCGCCTATTACATATTCACGACCTTCCCCGCTCCTTATTATAATTTCCTCTTTCCAGTTCCAAATTCACTTTCTGTTGTGCTTTGATTTGCACAGTTGTTACCTTCTCAGGGAGCTGGACTGCTTCCAATAGATTGAGGATGTCCATATTTGATGTGTTTAACCCTGTGAGTTCAATAACTCTTTTTCTTTCCAGAGTTGCGCTGTGTACATGTACAGCTCTGAATGCTCACCTCGAATCTGTATAGATATTTGCAGCTTTGCCTTTAGCAAACTCCAAGGCATGGGTCAGAGCAATTATCTCTACCTTTTGTGTAGAGGTATTCATGGGTAAAGGTCCTAACTCTGTTATGTCTCGACTAGTGATAATGGCATATCCAGAATGTCTTTTACTGCTTAGGGCATATCTGTTTCCATCCATGAACCAATCTTCAGCACTTCCCATAGAACTGTCCTTTAAGTCCGGATGGCTTGAGTATATCACCTCAGTAGTTTCCAGTCAGTCATGCTGTTCTCGTTCCCCTGTGTTTCTGCTAAGCAAAGAGGCTGGATTGACAATGTTAGTAATTACAGTTTTCTACCATTGTAGTCTGGTATTTCAAGAACCTTTGTAGGAAAAGCTAGTGTCCACCTTTCACTTCCAATACAGCAGACATTGTATGGGACACCAACATAATCATTCTCTGGCCCAGGGTGAATTTTCGAGCTTCCTGGATATCTAGTATTATGGCCGTAGCCACTCACAGGCATCCAGACCAACCTTTTGTAGTTGCAGATGATTGTTTGGAGAAATATGCAACTGCTCAGTGATACGGGCCCAGATCCTGTGCCAATATTAGAGGGGTAAAAAGAATGGCTTACTCGCATCTGAGAGTCTCAAGGCTAGAGCTGACATCAGGGCCTTTTTCAGTAGTTCAGAGGCCTGTATAGCTTCAATATTCCTTTGAAGGTGTTTCTGTTCAGTGGTTGTTAGTGTGTACAGGAGTTTAACAAGCAGTCCATCCAGAGTCAGCACCACCCAGTCATTCCCAGGAAAATTTGTAACTCTCACTGTTTGCAGTCTCAGAGTTTGCATATTGCCTCTTTTCGGGTTTGTCCCAAAGTCCTCTCTTCAGCACTGACTTTGTAGCCGAGGTAAATCATCTTGCGCTGCATTATCTGGGCCTTCTTTTTGGATTCCCGATATCTCTGGAGTCCTAGAAAATTCAATAAACTCACCGTCCAGGTCATGCAAGCATTCCTTGTCCTGGTGGCAATCAGGATATCGTTCACGTACTGTAACAGGTTTTCTTCCTAATACGGGGCTTTTCAGGACTCAAGATCTTTTGCAAGTTGATTGCCAGATATAGTAGGGCTGTTTTGAACTCTGCAGTCCAAGTAAGCTGATTTCTGCATCTACTTTTGAGATTCTCCCCTTCAAATGCAAATATTTTCTGGCTGGCTTCGTGGAGAGGGAGGCAAAAGAAGGCATCCTTCAGGTCTAAAATGGTAAACTAAGTTAGTTCAGGTGTCAATACAGTCAATCGAGTATATGGATTTGCCACCA
Source organism: Coccyzus lansbergi (assembly GCA_033558105.1). Lineage (NCBI taxonomy): Eukaryota > Metazoa > Chordata > Aves > Cuculiformes > Coccyzidae > Coccyzus > Coccyzus lansbergi. Next base: position 52,295 of record JAUMJK010001643.1, on the reverse strand, counting down.
CTGGATTGAGGTCTTTATGATTTTATTTACAGCTCATAAGTCCTGGACTACTTGATATAATCCATCAGACTTACAGGCAGGTATTGGCTGAATTTCTTCCCTGTCTTCTCTCTTTAGGGCATCTTATTTAATTCTTACTAGGTTGCCGCCCTTCTTTGATTTGACCTCAACAGGTGGAGCATTCTTTGCTTTCCTGGGCATATCAGTGGCCCATACCCCAGGATATACCTGGTTCATAATTTCCTTATCGACCTTTCCTCCTGTGGGCACACTAGAAAGAGATAAGGTCATTATTTGTATGTATTGTTGATAATTTACCTCCAGAGTAATTTCTCCTTTTACAAATTTAATCATTACCCCTAATTGTTCTAGTAAATCTCTCCCCAAGAGTGCCTTTGGGGAAGTGGGGCATATGCAGGAATTTGTATTTCAAAAGTTTGCAAAATATGCCTTTTCTTTTGGCCAGTTGCTCCCTTTACCATCATGTAGTCACTTCACAGGGGTATCAAAGCTTGGTTTAAAACTGAATATGTTGCCCTGGCATCAATTAAAATTCTACCTTACTTTACTCTTTCCCTAGATTCATTATAACCAGACAATCTGCTAGGGTGGATTTCCCAGATCTCCATCAATCCTCCTTCACAGGGGCCACTATCTGTGCTTTCTGATTACTCCTCTCTCTTTCATTTCTTTTTCGCCTCATTCAACAATACTTGCAGGTTCCTATCTCCTATGGAACACAGCTTTTGAAATTTACGCCTGATATCCCCTGCTGAGTGACCAAAGAACAAAGAAACTAGTTGTTGTATTCCTACCCAAGATCCCAAGATCCAGCAGTGTGCTGTGGTACCTTAATCAATCCAGGAATTCAGATGGTGACTCGGAAGGACCTTGCTTAACTGATTAGCATTGGCTCCCCATCAGGTCCTGCTGCCTCCTGGAGAGCTGCCTGCAGGACCATTGGAGCAGACTTTTTCTGATGTAGAAGGATACAGGGTTATCCAGAGGTGTGGGGGTCCTTTCCGAGTCAGAATCTTGTTCCTGTGATTGAGGGGGAGGCTTAAAAAGTTCCGTTAGATCCTGTTCTGTGAGTTTTGTTTACCTTTGCACTTTTGTCCAGTGCTGCACACTGAACAACAATTGCCTCAGTTTACCTCAAGAATCCTTGTTATTTTCTCGCTCAAGGGCAAGTGCCAGAGGCTCCTGTGGTGGGAGGCACAATTTCACAGTTCCTTTATCACTCCAGATTGTTATGGAGTGTTAAAAACATATCCTCGTAAGACACTTTATCTGACTTTCCTTCTCTCCTCAAAACCAATATTATTTGTAAGATGGTGTTATAATCTATTATCTAATTAAGTGGCCACTTTGCCCCATCATCAAATTTGTAAAGCAGCCACCACTGATTACAATATTTAATAAGGGTCTTCTTGTTTTCATTGTTCCCAGTTCCAAGCAACATGTTTCCAATGTCTTAATACACACCCCAGCGTGCTCTTTTTGTTTTCCATTTTTAGTTTCTTTAGTTTGCTTTTTCCTTAGTTTCACCTCCTTCTTTCTCAGTTTTCACTAAAACCTTTCTTTACACTGTTCTTTAAACCATTCCCAGTCTTTCCCCTCAAGGTCTCGGATTTCTGGAATCAAACTTTCTTTTGCACTACTGATCATACTTTCTCTTAAATTACATTAAGTTTTGTCCTTGCCAATTAGGCAGTAGTTCAACCTTTCTTACATTACTGATAAACATAATATACGCACACATATACCAAACCTGAATGCATTGTTCCCCAATTATACACAATAAAACTGTCCACAGAAATAATCACACTACAATTTTTGGATAAATCTATAGTTGGTAGTCTTAAAATTTTAAGGATAATTTCTCCCATCTCATAACAAAGCCTGTTTAGGAATCCCTATAATAGCCGGTTTGCTCATTATTCTTATGCGAATAGAATTGTTCATAACCCAGTATCTCCCTACAGAGATAACATTTAATTCCCGCGGACTCAGCAAAGGAACAGAAAAGGGGGTGGGGGTGGGGGGCACCCATACACACACACAGCCACAGGGCTGGGTTTTTTCATTTTTTCTCTTTTCCCTTTTGCTAGATATTTTCAGAGTGAGCAAGCTGTCCTGCCTAGTTTTACCTGCATAGTACTTGAAACTCCTTGGTGGCACAGGTCGGCTACTTGAACCCACCCCAGCGTACCCGCTTCTCTCCCCACCAGTATCCAAAGTTTTAAATTCTTGCCAAACTCCAGCATTCTATCATACATTAAAAATTCACGAAACACAGAACAAATTAACGACACACAACAATCAGAACTCCTCACTCGATTTGCAGCAATGCTGCATCTCAAACACACAGCCATTCGTTTCAGGGCCTGGTCAACTCACACAGTGTTAGTTACGACCAGTCAAATTGGATCCACAATTTCCGATGTTATGGATATCTAAACCACACACGGTACCAGGCACATACAAGACTTGAAATATGATGCTGGGGTTTTTGTTTGGTTTTTTTGGATTTTGGCGGGGGGGGGGGTTGTTTGTTTTTTTTGTTTGTTTGTTTTGGGGTTTTTTTGATAGCTATCCCTAACCTTGGACGCCTTACAAGGTGTTGGCAAGCTTAGGGAATCCCTCCCTACAGCTACCTCACTATGCGTCCGGATGCCTTACAAGGTCTTGGCAAGGTATAGGGAATCCCTCCCCACAGCCTTCCTCACTACGCACCCCTTTGGGCCCACCAATTCCCAGGGGCGAGTACTCTAGCTCCTCGTCATCGCATGTCCCATACACGACTTACAGACTCATCCTCTCTTTCCAATAACCAAGTATCCATATCCCCAAGTCACATACTTTGTCCGCCCACTGATGGTCCGTCTCTCTCCCCACAGCGATCGGATGAGGATGGGAGATTCTCTGAAGAAATAGTCCAGCGACGCCTAGAATGTCCCACTCCCCACCGGTCCTGCAGCCGGACAGAGAGGGTGTCCCATCTGGGGTGCCAAATTGTTTTGCGGAATCAAACTCTATAACTCTGTTAAGGGTTATAAAGCAGGTATGCGTTTATTCGCTGGTGGGTGTGAGGGAGTAATCCTCCTAGCTTGCACACCGAACAGTCTAACAAGCAGATAGATATAGTGTGAAGACATGCCTATTCATAAGCACCTATTACATATTCATGATCTTCCCCGCTCCTTATTATAATTAGATTCAAGAAGCTTCTTCTATACTTGCACAGGCGCGATGTTGTGGTCTTAAGTCACCTTCATCTTCCTCATGAACTGTCCCCTGAACTCAATCCGTGTGCAGGCGCAGTCTCATCCTGGTCGAGCTGCAGTTGTTTTCTGCATTCCAGCTTCTCTCTTATCAACATCCAGGGTCTTCAAGGCCTTTGCCAGCAGACAGTGCATATTTCAGTAAGCTAAGCTGCCTAAGTTTACCTAACTTTTCTGCAGTTTTTCTAACTAACGTTTATGCCCGCACATCAACAGGACTGAGCCTGGACATGGGGTACTGGTGACTCAGAGATGATGTGCTGATGAGGGCCACCAGTACATCACCACACAGAAAGTGGGGATGATTACACCTGGGAGTGGTAAGGAAGTTATTGGCACTCTGGTGCTAGCTACTCCAGTGACCAGGCAATTGGGAATAAACTCTATTCCCTCTAAGAGGGCTGAAGGCTCGGCAGCTCAGCTGAAGTGCATTTACACCAATACACGCAGCATGGGTAATAAGAAGGAGGAGCTGGAAGCTGATGTAGGGCAAGGAGGCTATGATGTTACCATCACAGAAACGTGGTGGGATGACTCATATAACTGGAGTGCAGCTATGTTGGGGTACAAACTCTTCAGGTGGGACAGGAAGGGTAGGAGAGGAGGCGGGGTAGCCCTCTTTTTAAGGGAGGACTTGGACACTGTTGAGATGGACTGTGGCAATGAGGAGATTGAGTGTCTGTGGGTTAAAATCAGGGGAGCCCCTAAGAAGGTAGATTTTGTGATGGGAGTCTGTTACAGGCCACCCAGCCAAGGAGAAGCAGCTGATGAGCTCTTCTATAAACAGCTGGGGACAGTCAATGCCTCTTGTTCTTGTGGGAGACTTCAATCTTCCAGATATCTGCTGGAAGTACAATAGAGCAGAGAGGAAGCAGTCTAGGAGGTTCCTGGAGTATGTGGAAGACAACTTCCTTGCACAGCTGGTGAATGAACCAACAAGGAAGGTGCCCTCCTGGACCTGCTGGTTGTCAACAGAGAAGGCCTTGTGGGGGATGTGGCAGTAGGAGGACACCTAGGACAAAGCGACCACGAGATGATAGGGTTTTCTGTTCTAGGCGAAGTGAAGAGGGTGGTTAGCAGGACAGTAGCACTAAATTTCCAGAAGGCAGACCTTGAACTTTTCAGAAGGCTGCTTGGCAAAGTCTCCTGGGAGACGGTATTTAAGGGCAAGGGAGCCCACGAGGGCTGGGAGCTCTTCAAAAAGGAGATCCTAGCAGCTCAGGAGAAAGCCATACCCATGTTCCGGAAAAAAAAAGCCGGTAGGGGAAAAACCAGCTTGGTTGAACAGGGAGATCTTGAGCGATATCAAAAAGAAGAGAAATGTTTATGGGCTCTGGAAGAGGGGACAGGCCTCTTGGGAGGACTACAGGAGGGAAGTGAGATTGTGCAGGGAAAATAATCAGGAGGGCAAAGACCCAACTAGAAATCAGGTTGGCAAAGTCTGTGAAAGATAACAAAAAATCTTTCTATAAATATATTAACAATGAAAGGAGGACTAGGGAGACCCTACAGTCCCTCTTGGACGGAGAAGGAACAACAGTGACAGGGACTGAGGAAAAGGCTGAGGTACTTAATGCCTTCTTTGCCTCAGTCTTTAATTGTAAAGCAAGTTGTTCCCTCTGTGTACAAACCCATGAGTTAGAGGAGCAAAATGAGACTCCCATGATCCAAGAGGAGGTGGTTAGAGACTTGCTTGCCCGGCTCGACACCCACAAATCTATGGGGTCGGACGGGATTCACCCTAGGGTATTGAAGTAGCTGGCGGATGTGCTGGTCAAACCCCTTTCCATCATCTTCCAGCAGTCCTGGAAGACTAGGGAAGTTCCACTGGACTGGAGGTTGGCTGATGTTGTGCCCATCTACAAGAAACGTCACAGGGAGGATCCAGAAAACTACAGGCCTGTCAGTCTGACCTCAGTGCCAGGGAAAGTCATGGAACAGGTGATCTTGAGTGCTATCATGAAGCACATGCAAGAGAACCAGATGATCAGGCCCAGTCAACATGGTTTCACAAAAGGCAGGTCTTGCCAAACTAACCTGTTTACCTTCTATGACAAAGTGACTCGACTACTGGATGAGGTAAAGGCTGTGGATGTATCTTCTTGGACTTCAGTAAGGCATTGAGTGCACCCTTAGCAAGTTTGCAGATGACGCTAAGCTGGGTGGAAGTGTCGATCTGTCATTGGGATTGGAACAGGCTGCCCAGGGAGGTGGTTGATTCACCTTCCCTGGAGGTGTTTAAGGGACGGGTGGACGAGGTGCTGAGGGACATGGTTTTGTGTTTGATAGGAATGGTTGGACTCAGTGATCCGATGGGTCTCTTCCAACCTCATTATTCTAGTCTATGATTCTATGTTCTTGCTGTAATAATATCACCTGGTACTTTACTATTTGAGTAGGAGAGAGACAATGTCTTCTTTTTTTGTTCCAATACAGTGTTGACCATATGTGATACATATACTGCCTTTTGACACATTGTAAATCTGCAAGCTTCCCAGATCAATATTACTGTGGCAGCAACTGCTTTCAGGCAGGCTGGCCATCCTTGGCTGACATTATCCAGTTGTTTTGACAGAGAGGTCACTGAGCATCTCTGCTCCCCCAGAAATTGCAATAGCACTCCCAGGGCTGTCCCATACCTCTCATCAAAATATTTTGATAACTCTGGAAGCCTAAGTGCTTGTCCTTTTATTGAAGACAATTTCAAATATTTGTAGGCTGCCCTGCTGTTATCACTCCAAATCAGGTGCTCGGGGTAGATGTCTTCAACACCTCATACAAAGGTTTGACTTACAGTCCATAATTTGAAATCCAGAGCAAACACCATCCTGCCATCCCAAGAAAAGTTCTCAGCTCATGAAATGTCCAGGATAGATGCCAAATAGTTTCTCTTCTTTCTGTTCCCAGTTGTGTCTGTCCTTGTTGTATCTCAAATCCAAGTTACAGTTCTTCGAGTCTTCTCTCTAGAAACTATGTATCCACTTTAGTCCAAAAAGTTTAAAAGATTCATAGTCAGTTACAAACAATCTTCACTGGCAGTTGCCGCAATGAGGATATCATCCACACGCTGTAATACTGTTCCCCCATCATTTTCGTTTTCCCATATTTCTAGTTCTTTGGTTGATTGATTCCCCAAAACTGTCGGACTGTTTTTCAATCCTTGGGATATAAAAGTCTGTGTATACTGTGTTTTTCTGCCAGTTTCAGGATTTTTCCATTCGAAAGCAAAAAGCTCTTGATTTCCCCTTTTGGGGGAATGCAGAAAAAGGCATCCTATACATCTAGCACTGTAAACCAACCCTATTATTTCAGTTAAAGTTGTTAAAGGAGTATAGGGATTTGCAACCACTGGCTCTATGTCCTGAACAATATGATTCATTGCTCTAAGGTCCTGTACTAAATTGTAACCCTTACAATTTGCCTTTTAACAAGTAAATCGGGATATTATATTTTGACTCGCATTCCACTGACAACTTAAATTTCAAGAATTTCTGGATTACTGATACTAACTCAAGCTTAGCTTCTAATTTTAAGGTGTATTGTTTAATTCTTACTGGGACCGATCCTGGTTTCAAATCACCTCTTATATATTCTGCTCACTTGGACCTCCCAGAGCTATCTCCAGCCCACACTGTTGGGACCACAGCATCTCCAAACTCTCGAGGGATTATTTTCTTTGAATGTTGACATCCTGTAATAATAAAGCTGTCGCTTCGATATATTTAGATTCTGGTATAGAAACTTCAACTTCCCCTTCTCCAAATCTTATTTGAGCTTCTAAACTTTCAAGGAAATCCTTTCCTAACAATGGCTTTGGGGAGCCTGGCAAATACAAAACCTGACAAGTTGCCCGCTGTTTTCCTAATTTAAATTTCAAAGATTTTAAAAAATGGTCAGCTTTCCCTGGCTCCCATCGCACCAATAATAATAAAAAATTATTATTATTATTATTATTATTATTATTATTATTATTATTATTATTATTATTATTATTATTATTATTATTATTATTATTATTTCAAAGTATTCAATACACAGCCCTGGGGTCCACCAGTAATTCCATTTCCTCTTCCCCCAGTTTGATTTTAACCAAAGGTTCTGTGGAAAATCCCTCCATTCTTCCTTAATACTTTTCTACGGAGAAGAGGGGATTCCAAGGGTACCTTAATTTAAAAGAGGGCATTCCCACTTCCAGTGCCCCTGATTAAGCACACTGATTTTCTCCTCTCTGTACCCAGACTTTCTGTGGTAAGGGGGCTCCAGCCTTGACCCCCTCCCCTGTGTCCTTCCTATATCCTCTTTTCCACAAGTGTTCCCTTCTAGCACCACTAGAATCCTTTTTTCTCTCCCTATTTCTGTATGCCACTCAAGTAACACACTTTCCCAAGTTTCATGCCTCAGCTCCTTGAAAACAATAGTCACTGTTCTCTATAAAACTCCTGATCTCTGCTTTATGAATCATCAAGCAACACTTGCAGAATTGCCCTAATATTTTTCCAGTCAGAGCCTTGCGTTTTAATCATTCTCTCAAAAGCGCTAGTTGTCCAATTTGAATCGTCTCTATGATTTTCAGCTGCTAATTTCCAATTGTTCAAATCAGTAATAAAAATGGGGAAAAGAGACTATATAATAAATCACTGGTTCTGCATTTTCCACAGTCTGACATAAGGGAGTTGGCAGAACTTCTCCCTGTTTACCTCTCATTCACCCTGCTATTAGACTGAAAATTTCTGCTCCAATTAACGATCGACCACCCCAAGCATCATTTTATTTCATCTACTTCATTTTTTCAAAGCCTTTCCCTTATCTTTTCCAAGGCTAAAACAAGGAGATTACTAGGTGCTAAATTTATCCCACATTCTTTTTGCTGCTCTGAGTATTTCTACAAAGTTTAAAACACATCCAAATATATAGTTTTGTCCCATTTTTGTTCCCTCCTTAGAAAAAGCATTAATTGCAACCAAGCATTATAATTCAGTGTCCCTTTAGCAGACCATCATTCTCCTTCATCTGATTTATACTACAGGCACCACTGATTACAGTATTTAATTAAATTTTCTTTTGTTGCTGTTCCTCCTGGAGGCGCACCTAGTTGTTTCCAATGCATTAAAATGCACCCCAGAGGGGATTTCTAAACAACACAAACACCTCCTTGCAATAAACCTGCATGCATACTAAAACAGGCGATTGATGGCAGATCAGAAGCAAATCAAAACAGATCACAGATCGCAGTCTCAAGATCTTAAACAGAACAAATCAACAAACCACATTAAAGTCAGTTTACATAAAACAGGTCAGCAAGCCGTTCCAAAGTCAGTTTTCCAAATTTAAACCAGTTAGGACTCTAACTCTTCACACAGGCAATCATAGTCACCGTTCACACAGACGGTTACAAACAGGGAGTCCCTCACACAGACAGTCACAGAAAAAGAAAAACGAGAAACAAACCAAAATCACAATTATGCACCAAATTGGAGCCCAAACCAAAACACCAAATACCAAAATCCAGATTACCCAATATACCAAATATACCAAGTTGGGGACTTTAACCCCAAACCCAAATTAGGTACCTTTCAAGCCCAACCCTGCAGAGCTTTCACCACTGACTTACGAGCAGGCAATGAAACCAAAATCCAAAAAGGATGCTTTAATTCTTTAACTCTCACCAGTGGAATCCTTGCTTCAAAGAGGCAGTCCAAGGGGGTGTCTGCAAAAGCACAATACACCACAGGAGGTAGCTCAAGTGACAGAAATCTAGCTGAAACTGCTCACCACTACCCTTGCCACATACTGGTGTTTGTCCCCATGCGTGTACTGTATGTGTCAGTATTTACCAGCTTTCCCACACAAGCACATTGTCAGCTGAAGACTGACATACAGTCTTGATCAGCATCAGTTGGCAGCAGGGACGATAAATTCTGCAGCCAGGCGCTAGATCAAGGCAGGCTGGCGTTCCCCTGTAAGAGTTGGTCAAAGGATCGATTTCTGTCTCAACATTTTTTCTCATTTTTAGCCTCAGAACTTGACTGTATAAATCAGAAAAGCAGGCCTCAGAAAACAGCCAGAACTGGTACAGAACGAATGCTTTGTACCTAATTACCTGTACCTGCTTCCTTATCTCAAAAATGTTTTGTACCTGTCTTCAAGCCTCCCTGCTCCCTACCATTGTGAAAGATCCATGAAGCAAGGAGGAAAAGACAGGAAGAATAATGACGGGACTTACCACTGACCCATAGTCAACAGAGCATGTGTGCAAGGTGATGATGACTACTGGCCTTCATCGGGAGACCCCAGGTCGACTACCGCTGCCAGAAGGAGAGCATGCGCAAAGGGAGGAGACCTGCAGACACTCTTCTCTTGGCATGTGTGGCCTGCTAGGTGGAGATTGGCACATCTCCACAGGCAAAGGCGGGTTAACAGGTACATTGACTAGCATAAAAGACAGCTCCGGAGCAGCTGAATAGAGAGGGGCAACAGAAGACTAAGACAGAAGACCCCCTCCACCGTTGGGATCACCTCCAGCAAAGACCGAAACAAGGGAACGCCTTCTGGACCGGGACTCCCAGAGACACTGGACATATGTGGACCTGTGGTGGTAGCTATGAACCCCTTTTCCTTCCCTCTTCTCCCCATCTCTTTCCTTGTTCTCTCTCTCTTTCTATCGTAAGTCGTTTTCTATCATAAGTTGCTTTATGGGCATAATTAATAAAGTGCCGGTTTAGATCAAAATTTGACTCCCTTGACTCTCTTTGAATTATTTGCACTCTGAAATCATAAATGAAATGAACCATCACACGTCCGCTTACGAGTGGACCGTGACATTAAATTGGCGTCATGGACAGGATTTTAGAGTGCAAAGAGGGGAGTTTAATTTTGACTCTGTAACCCCCTTGAGGAAGACTCACCAGGTTTGTGAGTTACTTTCTCAAGTGATTTTTAGTTGTTTTCCATTTCTTGTTTTGAGTCTCTGGATGAGGGAAGGATGACGGGACAACAGGAGAATAAAGACTCTCAGTTAGTTAAATATTGAGATACATTTTTCGCATTCTTGGCTAAATATGGTGCTCAACCTTCTCCTATTGGGGAAGAGTGGGCCCAAGAGAATTGGAAAGATCTGCAGATCTTATGAGTGGACCGTGACAACCCCAGAGCAAGGGAAATCAAGGAGGGAGGGGCAGACATCTCCTGACTCTTGGTCCCAGCAGCTCCCATGTGGGCTTAATGAGCCTGCCAAATGCAACTTTTTGGTTCTTCACAATCTTAACTAGATCCATACTTAAAGCAATAAGAAAAATTGGGATGTAGAGTATTACTGAGTTTATTTTGACAACTGGTAAAATAGTATAACTTGCTTTTATATAAAAAAAAATTAAGATACACACAAAATTAGAATTACTTACAAGCTAAGCTATCTTTGACCTGCTGAGGCGACCACGTCCCCTCCCTCCAAGCTATCTGGGGAAAAAAGTTGCTAACAAAGAGACACTATTTTTTAAGTTTTACTGTTCCTGATTTTTCTATATAACCCTTATTCTAAGTAGCTGACTATTTTCCCAGTATCTAATCATCAGAAAAATAAATGAAGTAGCCACTCTTTCAAGGTAGCCACACAAGAATGCCTTTCACAGTCAGACTTTGAAATTCATGCCTCTGGCTCTAGATATAAACACCTTGTATATCAGCACTTCAAAATGAAAAAGGGAATCTATCTACTCCTCACATGCCATAATTATTCAATATATTTGATATCCCTCTGCAGAATGACTTCTTCCAGTTTTACATATCAAAGACAGGAATTGTAAGAATTTCAACAAGATTTAAAACAGTATTTCAGTTTGATAAACATAAGATTTTGAAAACCCAAGACTTAAAACATTGTCGATTTATTTTGTTGGAGTCACAAAGTAAATAATGAACACATGCAGAATCTGTATGAAAAAAAATAAGATAGAACGAAATAGGACAAACATAAGTTGAAGCAGAGTTTCTCCTGAAACATTATTTTCTAAACAAATTATCAGATACACAATCTCGATCAGCAACAACTGGCGGCAGGGACGGAAAGTTCTGCAGCTGGGTGCTAGATCGAGGCAGACTGGCGGTCCCCGGAGCAAGGGAAATCAAGCAGGGAGGGAGGGGCAGGCAGTTCCTGACTCTTGGTCCCAGCAGCTCCCATGTGGGCAGCTGACATGGAGAGGGAGTTCCTGGAAGCATCTGCAGGAGATTATAACAACCCATAAGGAGCACCAGCAACAGGAGCACAGCGAACAGGAGCATGGCCCAGCAGAAGGGTGTAATGCAGCAGTTTGAGAGGCAGGGTAAGGTGGCAAGGGTGTGGGCAGGATGCTGGAGCTTGACCAGAAGTACCAGGGAAAGATGGTGGTCACTTGGCAGAACATGAAGGCCTCTCCAAGCTCTGCACTAGCCATGACTGGTGCAGCCTCCCAGACAGAGCCCCAGTGCATGCAAGCTGCCACCCAGATGCTGGGCTGCAGGGCATGCCCTGTTCTTGCACCGGTATCGGACACCGGTGGGGAATTCACTTGTGGGATGTGTGCTCGGATGGAGGAACCCCTCCGCTTGTTGACAGAGCTCAGGGAGGCGGTGAGCAGGCCGAGCACCATCAGGGAGTGTGGGAGGGAGATTGACCACTGGAGCAACACCCTATGCTCCCTGTCTCAGACCCAACAGGCAGACGTGTCTCGTGTGACAGAGGACGCCCCATCCTCTCTCCATCCAGCTGAACAGAGAAATGCAGGAGATGGAGGGGAATGGCAGCAGGCTCCTACCTGGCGCACAGCTGTGTCTGCCCTGTGACAACCTCAGCCCCCCAGCTTACCTTGCGCAATAGATACGAAGCTCTGCAAGCGGAACCCAACATTAACATGGATGATGAGTCTCACAGCCTTGAACCATTCCCTAGGCTAAGACGCCCTAAGTCTTCCATCGAAATAGCCTCTGTAACAAAGAAAAGATGGGTCGTTGTTAGAGGGGATACCTTCTGAAGGGAACGGAAGGCCCGATCTGCAAACTGGACACATTTCATAGGGAAGTCTGCTGCCTACCTGGGGCCTTGGTTAGAGATGTGCAAAGAAAGTTTCCAACTCTGGTCAGGTCCATGGATTATGATCCACTGTTGAGTTTCCAAGTAGGTAGCAATGAAACCCCAACAGGAAACCTGAGGGCAATTAAGAGGGACTGCAGGGCCTTGGGACAAATCCTGAAGGGATTGGGGGTACAGGTAGTGTTCTCCCCTGCCATTCCTATTCCAGGGAACGATGAGGGAAAGAGTAGGAAGAGCCAGGAAATAAATACCTGACTCCAAACCTGCTGTGAGGAGCAGAACTTTGGGTTCTTTGACTGTGAGTTGGCCTGTACAAGAGTAGGCCTGCTGGCAAATGATGGGGTACAAAAGGATACTCACCGAGATGCTGGCAGGGCTCATCCATAGAGCTTTAAACTAGGTCTGAAGCAGGAGGGGACGAAACCAGACTCAATCAAAAAAGACCTGGGGATGGCACTCCAGTGTCTGGGGAAAGGTGTGCCAGCAAGGCACTTTGCTCTGCCACCTCAGAGGAAGTGGGGAACAGCACTCCAAGTGGCAGTAAAGACACAAAGGTTATTGATGGGTTAGAAATGACAGTGAGGAGTCACTTAGGAATTGAGACTATTCCCCTCAGAAGCGTGGCAGGAGCAACAGCCTAACTGAAGTGCACCTACACCAATGCATGCAGCACATGCGACAAACAGGCTGGGGCCATTGTATGGCAAGAAAACTATGATATAATCGCCGTCACGGAAACGTGGTGGGATGACTCGCATAACTGGAGTGCTGCAATGGCTGGCTATAAACTCTTTAGGCTGCATCATAGAGGAAGGAGATACGGTGGGGTAGCCCTCTATGTTAGAGAGTGGTTTGATAGCCTGGAGCTCAGTGATGGTGATGGTAGGGTTGAGTGTCTATGGGTAAAAATCAGCGGAGCACCTAACAAGGCAGATTTTGTGGCAGGAGTCTGCTATAGACCACCCAGCCAGGATGAGGAGGCTGGTGAGATATTCTACAAGCAAGTGGGAGAAGTCTCATGAGCGCTAGCCATTGTCCTTGTGGGAGACTTCAACCTACCAGATGTCTGCTGGAAGTACAGTACAGCAGAGAGGAAACAGTCTAGGAGGTTCCTGGAGTGCATGGAGGACAACTTCATGACACAATGGGTTAAGTGAGCCGGCTAGGGAAGGTGCCCCGCTGGACCTGTTGTCTGTGGGAGATGTGACGGATGGAGGATGCCTGGGACACAGTGACCATGGGATGATGGAATTCTCAGTACAGGAGAAGTAAGGAGAGGGGCCAGCAGAGTGGCCTCTTTGGACTGCTGGAATGCAGACTTGGGTCTGTTCAGAAGGCTTGTTGATAAAGTTCCTTGGGAGACAGTCCTTAAAGGGTAAAGGAGCCCAAGAGGGCTGGATGCTCTTCGAGAAGGAAATCCTGGCAGCACAAGAGCAAGTCATCCCCATGTGCCAGAAAATGAACCAGAGGGGAAGAAAACCAGCCTGGCTGAGCAGAGAAATCTGGGTGGATCTCAGCAAAAAGGGGCAAGAACAGAGTTAAAAAATATTCAAAGATGCTTTCCATAAAGTGCAAGAGCGCTCAGTCCCCCTATGTAGAAAATCAGGCAGGGAAGGGAAGAGACCAGCGTGGCTGAGTCGAGACCTACTGGTTAACCTAAAGAAGAAGAAGGAACTACAGAGCCAGTACAAGCAGGGACAGGGAACATGGAAAGAGTATAGACATGCTGCCCAGATGCAGGGAGGAAGTCAGGAAGGCCAAGGCACAGCTGGAGCTGAACTTGGCAAGGGAAGTAAAGACCAACAAGAAGGGCTTCTACAAGTACATCAATTGAAAGAGGAAGGTCAATGAGAACGTACCCTCACTGATGGTTGGGAATGGTGACCTCGTATCAACAGACGAGGAGAATGCTGAGGGTCTCAACAACTTTTTGCCTCAGTCTTAACTGATAACTGCTCTCTTCACCCCTCCTGGGTCATGGCACAGCAATATGCTGACCAGGGGGATAAACTCCCTCCCACAGTAGAGGAGGATCAGGTTCATGACCCGCTGAGGAACCTGAACACACATAAGTCTATGGGATGTGATGAGATGCATCCCAGAGTCCTGAGGGAATTGGCAGATGTGGAGGCCAAGCCACTCTCCATATTTGAAAAGTCATGTCAACCAGGAGAAGTTCCTGGTGACTGGAAGAAGGGTAACATTGTCCTCATTTCTAAAAAGGGTGGAAAAGATGACCCTGGGAACTGCCGACCTGTCAGCCTCACCTCTGTGCCTGGGAAGGTCATGGAACAGAACCTCCTAGAAACTCTGTTAAACCACATGAAGGAAATGGAGGTGATTAGAGACAGGCAGGGGCAATTCCTATCTGACCAACTTAGTGACTTTCTATGATGGAGTGAATGCAGCAGTGGACACAGGTAAACCAATGGATGTAATCTATCTAGACTTCTGTAAAGCCTTTGACACGGTCCCCCACAACATCCTTCGCTCTACATTGGAGAGGTATGGATTTGATGGGTGGATGGTATGGTGGATAAGAAACTAGTTGGATGGTTGTATTCAGAGAGTATTGGTCAATGGCTCAAGGTCCAGATGAAGATCTGTGACACATGGTGTCCCTCAGGGGTCAGTACTGGGACCGGTGCTGTTTAATATCTTCATCAATAATACTCATAGCGAGATCGAGTGCACCCTCAGCAAGTTTGCAGATGACAACAAACTGAGTGGTACAGTTGACACACCAGAAGGATAGGATGTCATCCAGAGGGACCTGGACAGGCTGGAGAAGTGGGCCTCTGAGAACCTCATGAGGTTCAACAGGGCGAAGTGCAAGGTCCTGCACCTGGGTCAGGGCAATCCCCGATTTCAATACAGGATTGGGGATGATGTGATTGAGAGGTGCCCTGCAGAGGAGGACTTGGGATGCTGGGCGGTGAGAAGCTCGACATGAGCCAACAGTGTGCACTCGCAGCCCAGAAGGCCAGTTGTATCCTTGTCTGCATCCAAAGAGGCGTGGCCAGCAGGTTGAGGGAAGTGATTCTGCCCCTCTATTCCTCTCTCGTGAGACCTCATCTGGAGTACTGTGTCCAGCTCTGGAATCCTCAACAAAATAAGGAGGTGGAATTGTTGGAATGGGTCCAGAGGAGGGCTATAAAGATGATCTGAGGGCTGGAGCACCTCCCATATGAGGACAGGCTGAAAGAGTTGGGCTTGTTCAGCCTGGAGAAGAGAAGGATCCGAGGAGATCTTATAGCGACCTTCCAGTACCTGAAGGGGGTCTACAAGAAAGCTGGGGAGGGACTGTTCACAAAGACTTATGGTGATAGGACAAGGGGGAACAGGTATAAACTGGAGATTTAGACTAGACATAAGGAAGAATTTCTTCACTGTGAGAGTGGTGAGGCACTTGAACAAGTTGCCCAGGGAAGTTGTGGCTGCCCCATCCCTGGAGGTGTTCAAGGTCAGGTTGGATGGGGCCTTGGGTAGCCTGATCCAGTGGGATGTCCCTGCCCATGGCAGAGGTCTGGAACTGGATGATGTTTAAGGTCCCTTCTGGTCCTAACAATTCTATGATTCTGTGATTCTAAGTCTATGAGTTTTGGAAGGAGGGGTAAGCGGCTCAGGGGGACTACAAGGATGAAGTGAGATCATGCAGAGGAGAAATCAGAAGGGCTAAAGCCCAACTAGAACTGAAATTGGCCAATTCTGTGGAAGGTAATAAGAAATGTTTCTACAAAGAGATTAATAACCAAAGAAGGGTCAAGGAGAATCTCCACCTTTACTGGACACAGGAGGAACAATAGTGACAAAGGATGATGATAAGTCTGAGGTACTTCATGCCTTCTTCACCGCAGTCTTTAATAGTAAGGTGAGATGTTGTCTGAGTACTCAGCCCCCTGAACCAGAAGACAAGGAGGAAGAGCAGCACAAAGCTTCTGTGATTCAAGCGGACATGTTTAGAGACCTGCCCGGCCATTAGACATTCACAAGTCTATGGGGTCAGATGGGATCCACCGGAGGGCATTAAGGGAGCTGTCAGAGGTACTCACTAAACCCCTTTCCATCATCTACCAGCAGTCCTGGCTGACTGGGGGGGGTTCCATTGGACTGGAGGCAGATGTTACATCCATTTACAAGAAGGGCCAGAGAGAGGATCCAGGAAACTACAGGCCTATGAGCCTGACCTTGGTGCCAGGGAAGATCGTGAGCCATGTTGTCTTGAGTGCCATCACACAGCACACACAGGACAAATGGGTGATCATGCCCACTCAGCATGTGTTTATGAAAGGCGGGTCCTGCCAAGCTAACCTGATCGCCTTCTATGTCAAGGTGACCTGCTTGATGGATGAGGGAAAGGCTGTGGCTGTAGTGGACCTGGACTTCAGTAAAGCCTTTGACTTAGTTTCTCACAGTTTTCTGCTTGAGAAACTGGATGCTGCTGGCCTGGACAAGTGCACGCTCTGCTAGGTAAATAACTAGCTGGATGGCTGGACCCACAGAGTGGTGGGGAATGGAGTCCAATCCATCTGGTGCCCCATCACAAGTGGTGTCCCCAGGGCTCAGTGCTGGGCCCAGTCCTGTTCCATATCTTCATCACTGACCTGGATGAGGGGATCGAGTTCACCCTCAGTAAGTTTGTAGATGACATTAAACTGGGAGGAAGTGTTGATCTGATGGAGGATAGGGAGGCTCTGCAGAGGGACCTGGACAGTCTGGATCCATGGGCTGAGGCCGACAGGATGAGGTTTAAGAAGGCCAAATGCCGGGTCCTGCACTTGGGGCACAACAATCCCATGCAGTGCTCCAGGCTTGGGGAAGAGTGACTGGAAAGCTGCTTGACAGAGAAAGACCTGGAGGTGCTGGTCAACAGCCAGCTGAACATGAGCCAGCAGTGGCCCAGGTGGCCAAGAAGGCCAACAGCATTTTGGTTTGGATCAGAAGCAGCGTGGCCAGCAGAACCAGGGAAATGATTGTGCCCCTGGACTCAGTGCTGAGGAGGCCACACCTCGAATCCTGTGTTCAGTTTTGGGCCCCTCACTACAAGAAGGACATTGAAGTCCTGGAGTGTGTCCAGAGAAGTGCAATGAAGCTGGTGAAGGAACTGGAGAACAAGTGTTATGAGGAGAGGCTGAGGGACCTGGGGTTGTTTAGTCTGGAGAAAAGGGGGATTAGAGGAGACCTTATCACTCTCTACAACTGCCCGAAAGGAGGTTGCAGCGAGCTGGATGTTAGTCTCTTCTCCTAAGTGACAGGTGATAGGATGAGAGGGGGTAGCCTCAAGTTGAGGCAGGGCAGATTCAGATTGGACATCAGGAACAATTTCTTCACCAAAAGGGTTCTTAGGCACTGGCAGATGCTGTCCAGGGAGGTGATTAGGTCACCATCCCTGGAGGTGTTTAAAAGATGGGTAAATGATATTGTAGTATAATGGACTGGCTAGGCCCTGTGGCATTGCGAGTTGGCAGAGGCGAGCATGTTTCTGCAAAGTAAGCTTTTTTTTTTTTTGCCAAAAAGAGCATTTGGTGAAGGGAGTAGCTGGCAACAGACAACTGTATCTGGTAAAACAGACCGATTAGGTGGTGGCTATATCAGCTGAGTGATGGCCTCACAGCCTGGTGTTGCTTCAGTTAAGAGCAGAAGCCCTGGAAAGGATAGACTGAGCTTCCTGCCTCCAAGGTGTGGGGAACCGACGAGTCCCCGCTTTGGACAACACAAGCAGCCTTGCCTATGAATTGACTTAGTCCCACCTTGTCAAGAGGCGCCAAAGAGTTTGCAAAAGGTATAAAACTGGCACCTGAAATCCTTTCCTTGGGGGAGAAAAGATGGCCACCTTACCTGATTGTCTCAACCCAGACCCAGTGAGCCACACGCTCGTGTCCGGCCCTGACAAGGGGGGGAAAGTGGATCAGTTTGTCTGTGTGGTGATCTGGAGGTCAATAAGGTTACTCCCAGGGTGAATATCAAAACAGTATTTATTTCTGGTTCCAGCAAGCATAAACACACCAACATACTGGAGTGCACAACAAAGACACGGAGGGGTGCAGCCACCCAAAGTTACAGAAATGAATCCCTGGTAACAACCCAAGTCCCTAGGATCTGACCCAACAGTGTGTGTCCCAGTCCTTTTTTCCGTGTCCGTTTTGGTGGGCTCCGGAAATGAGCAGCCGGGGGGGGCGCGTAGTGGGGGAAAAAATGTTTACGGCAAATAGATAAACGCAGTCTGACTTGACACTGATGGATGGGTGGATGTGCCTGGACCTCTCTTACCACCGCCAAGAAGGGACATATGGTAAGAATTGCACCTCTGCCTCTGTTGCGTGTTTTCCCAGGAAAATAACTACTAAACTGAGTTTCAATTGTTACTTGTTCCATATATATATATATATATATATATATATACACACACACACACATGTGCTAATCATTAACCAGTTATAAGTGTTTAAGTGCTAAGGCAGCCAGTGAATTTATCAAGGCAATCCAAAATTGTTTTCATCTGTCACTTGAATTAAATCATCTACTGCCTCCAGCATTGGGAAATTGTCTCTCTGACAGGCACTGCTGCAAGGCTTGCTGGCCCTTCTTATGGGTTGAACCTCATGATTCCACGGGAGGGTCTCCTTAGCCACCTGTCAGAGTGCTCAGGGATATGATTTAGTAGTGGACAGATACAGTTGGACTCAGTGATCTCAAAGGTCTTTTACAACCAAAGGTTTCTGTGATTCAGGTGAAGCTAAGGGCAATCAAGGTACACTCAGGGCCCTGACAACTCTGACTGTCATCTTCCATCCTGTTTCCAAAATCATGAAAACATCAAAATGTCCTACCTGTCATTTAATGAGAAGTATAATTAAGCAAGTATCAGAAAAAGTTATAATTTAAATACATTCTCTTTCTGAATGTCTAGCATTGTACAACGAGAACTTCATATTAATTTTTAAATATATAAGGTTTTAAGCAATTTCAAAACCACATTAAAATCATAGAATCATCAGGTTGGAAGAGACCCACCGGATCACTGAGTCCAACTATTCCTATCAAACACTAAACCATGCACCTCAGCACCTCGTCCACCCGTCCCTTAAACACCTCCAGGGAAGGTGACTCAACCACCACCCCGGGTAGCCTGTTCCAATGATCAATGACCCTTTGTGTGAAAAACTTTCTCCTAATCTCTAGCCTAAATCACCCCTGGTGGAGATTGAGGCCATTCCCTCTTGTCCTGTCCCCTGTCACTTGGGAGAAGAGGGCAGCTCCCTCCTCTCCACAACCTCCTTTCAGGTAGTTGTAGAGGGCAATGAGGTCTCCTCTCAGACTCCTCTTCTCCAGGCTAAACAACCCCAGCTCTCTCAGTCACTCCTCATAAGGCCTGTTCTCCAACCCCTTCACCAACCTTGTTGCCTTTCTCTGGACTCACTCCAGAGCCTCAACATCCTTCTTGTGGTAAGGGGCCCAGAACTGAACACAAGATTTGAGAAGCGATATCGCCAGTGCCAAGTATAGAGGAAGAATAACCTCCCTGGACCTGCTGGTCACACCGTTTCTGATACAAGCCAGGATGCCATTGGCCTTCTTGGCCACCTGGGCCCCAGGTCTTTCTCCTCCAGGCAACTTTCTAGACAGACTTCTCCTAGTCTGTAGTTCTGCATAGGGTTGTTGTGCCCCAAGGGCAGGACCCGGCATTTGGCCATGTTAAACCTCATGCCATTGGACTCTGCCCAGCGGTCCAGCCTGTTTAGGTCCCTTTGCAGAGCCTCCCTACCCTCCAGCAGATCAACACTTCCACCCAGCTTAGTGTCATCTGCAAACTTGCTAAGGGTACCCTCAATGCCTTCATCCAGGTCATTGATGAAGACATTGAACAGGGCTGGACCTAGCACTGAGCCCTGGGGAACCCCACTTGTCACTGGCTTCCAGCTGGACTTACCACCACTCTCTGGGCCCAGCCATCCAACCAGTTTTTTACCCAGGAGAGTGTGTTTCTGTCCAGGCCAGAGGCTGACAGTTTCCGTAGCAGAATGCTGTGAGAAACTGTGTCAAAGGCTTTACTGAAGTCCAGAAAGACCACATCCACAGCCTTTCCCTCATCCAGCAGCCGAGTGACTTTGTCATAGAAGGCGATCAGGCTGGTTTGGCAAGACCTGCCTTTTGTGAAACAATGTTGACTGGGCCTGATCACGCAGTTCTCTTGCATGTGCTTCATGATAGCACTCAAGATCACCTGTTCCATGACTTTCCCTGGCACTGAGGTCAGACTGACTGGCCTGTAGTTCCCCGGATCCTTCCTGTGACCCTTCTTGTAGATGGGCACAATTTCAGCCAGCCTTTCGGTCCAGTGGAACCTCCCCAGTCTTCCAGGACTGCTGGAAGATGATGGAAAGGGGTTTGGCCAATACATCCGCCACCTCCCTCAATACCCTAGGGTGAATCCCATCTGGCCCCATAGACTTGTGGGTGTCCAGTTGGGCAAGCAAGGCTCTGACCACCTCCTCTTGGATCATGGGAGCCTCATTTTGCTCCTCTAACTTATGGGTTTGTACACAGAGGGAACAACTTGCTTTACAATTAAAGACTGAAGCAAAGAAGGCATTAAGTACCTCAGCCTTTTCCTCAGTCCCTGTCACTGTTGTTCCTTCTGTGTCCAATAGGGACTGTATGGTCTCCCTAGTCCTCCTTTGTTAATATATTTATAGAAAGATTTTTTGTTATCTTTCACAGACTTTGCCAACCTGATTTCTAGTTGGGCCTTAGCCCTCCTGATTTTTTCTCTACACAGCCTCACTTCCCTCCTGTAGTCCACCCAAGAGGCCTGTCCCTTCTTCCAAAGCCCATAAACATTTCTCTTCTTTTTGATATTGCTCAAGATCTCCCTGTTCAACCAAGGTGGTTTTTTCCCCTGCCGACTTTTTTTGGAACATGGGAATGGCTTTCTCTTGAGCTGCTAGGATTTCCTTTTTGAAGAGCTCCCAGCCCTCATGGGCTCCCTTGCCCTTAAGTACTGTCTCCCAGGAGACTTTGCCAACCAGCCTTCTCAACAATTCCGTGATGGTAACTTCCCTTAGCAAGTTTGCAGATGACACTAAGCTGGGTGGAAGTGTCGATCTGCTGGAGGGTAGGGAGGCTCTGCGAAGGGACCTAAACAGGCTGGACCGCTGGGCAGAGTCTAATGGCATGAGGTTTAACAAGGCCAAATGCCGGGCCCTGCACTTGGGGCACAAGAACCCTATGCAGAGCTACAGACTAAGAGAAGTCTGGCTGGAAAGCTGCCTGGAGGAGAGGGACCTGGGGGTGTTGGTTGACAGCCGACTGAACATGAGCCAGCAGTGTGCCCAGGTGACCAAGAAGGCCAATGGCATCCTGGCTTGTATCAGAAATTGTGTGACCAGCAGGTCCAGGGAGGTTATTCTCCCTCTGTACTTGTCACTGGTGAGGCCGCTCCTTGAATCCTGTGTTCCTTTCTGGGCCCCTTACCACAAGAAGGATGTTGAGGCTCTGGAGTGAGTCCAGAGAAGAGCAACGAGGCTGGTGAGGGGTCTCGAGAACAGGCCTTATGAGTAGCGGCTGAGAGAGCTGGGGTTGTTTAGCCTGGAGATGAGGAGGCTGAGGGGAGACCTCATTGCTCTCTACAACTACTTGAAAGGAGGTTGTGGAGAGGAGGGAGCTGCCCTCTTCTCCCAAGTGACAGGGGACAGGACAAGAGGGAATGGCCTCAAGCTCCACCAGGGGCGATTTAGGCTAGAGATTAGGAGGAAGTTTTTCACACAAAGGGTCATTGATCATTGGAACAGGCTACCCGGGGTGGTGGTTGATTCACCTTCCCTGGAAGTGTTTAAGGCACAGGTGGACAAGGTGCTGAGGGACATGGTTTAGTGTTTGATAGGAATGGTTGGACTCGATGATTCGATGGGTCTCTTCCAACCTGGTGATTCTATGATTCTATGACATCATAGCCTCCTTGCCCTATGACAGCTTCCAACTCCAAAATGTAAATGAATGAATAAAATTTCCTGAAATAAATTAGATATGCTATCACTTCCCTTACAACCTCTTGCAGCACTAATGAATTAATCATCCACAAGAGTCCAAATTACAAAATATTAATTAAAATCCATAAGTTAGAGATGTTCTGCCTTTGGATGTCTTTCAATGAAATCTACAGCTATGCTGAAAGTGCTTCTTTTCACTCCCCATGTACAAACATCATGCTGCAATCAAAAATCTCTGTGACGAGGCATTCAGGAAGAAACATTGACCCCTCCAGGCTTCCCCAGTCAGCTCAGGCGTCTGGGAGCTTTGGGCTCCACACACAGTAGCTGTTCCAGTAGACCCAGGCAGGGTAAGCCCCCATCACAGGAAGAACACCTCACCTCTCACAACCCCATGGACTGGGCAGGATCTGTCTCCTGCACCTGCCTGAGCAACTGCCATTACCCTCTCCCACTGGATCCACTTCCCTTTATCACATCGGACAGTTACCACTGCCGAGCTGACAAACTGCACCCCCACAACAGTGACCCAAGCTCCCACGCCATATTGGCTAGGTCTAGGGCAGTGCCAGGTGGGCCCTGCCCCTCACTCCACCTCCATGGCCAGCAGGGCCCAACCACACATGCCAGTGGGAGAGGTCACTACTGCAGCTTCACAGGTAGCAGCCATTAACTTCAACGGCACCATATACTAATTGTTATTTTCCTAGCACTCACAGCTTAATTGTGCCATCATCCAATGCTATCCTATCTTTATTCACTTTCTGGTAAATTTTGAGTTTGTGTTAATTAAAAAGGTGATTGTGAGTACAATTCATCCTTATAAACCAGTGATAATTTTTGTGAGTGTTGGCCATCTTCACACAGCAGCTCTTATGCTTGGCAGAGAAAGTACTTCTAAGGTTGAGCATGGCAGACTGTGCTTGGCCTAAGCAACAATGAGCATGAGGGCAGATCAGCAAAATGAAGTCACATCAGGAAAAAAACCTGAAGGAGGTGTTATCTTTAAATACAGCTGTGCGACAAGGAGAAATTGAAAGATGATATTATAAAGGGAGGGATAATTGATGACCAATTTCTTCCTTTTTTTTTCTTCCTCTGTAAAGAGTATCAGCACAACCTCCTACAAGGATAGGAAAAGCAGGAAGCTCTGTGTTGCTTTCCTCCATTACCTTCCAGTTCCTCATAATACTAAAATAAATAGATTTGTGATGGTGTTCCCTAGAATGGTAATTCGCAGACACTGTATCTTGACACAATTGCCAATGAGAGATTGTCTACTTCACCTACCTTGAAGGGCAGCCTTGGTTTTGCAGGAAAACTGCCTGATCTTGCTGCAATGGATCACAGATTTGTACTTTCTACTAACCAGGGCAGTGCTTATATACCTTAGGACTCTCAAATTCTCAACCTTTCTCAATCAAACTTTAGTTTTGATAACACACAATGTCTGAATTTCAGTGATAAAGACAATTTTTTCAAAACAAAGACACATGAAGAAGTACGAGTGTAAAAGTTGTGGCCTAGTGCATGAACCATCTGCATTTACTGACTCAACTGCTCAGTGCATAAACATTGGTTTAAATGAATTTATTGCTGAGCCTTCCACATGCAGAACAGTGGGAGTCCATCCTACAATCCTACTGTGCCGGATGTCTGGCTTTTTGTTTTTCTTGGTTTATATTATATAATGAAATTGCTAAATTTCATGAAGAAAGCTAGAATATTTTGTGAATTTTATTAAAGAACTTTTATTACACTAAAATGAAAACACCACTGCAAAGAGATTTTACAATAACAGAAGATTGAAAAGTCCATCAGAAAACTACAAATTTCAGTAACAATATTGATCTTAATAGATTAATCAATTTTATTAAAGCCAGCATTTTTAATATTAAGAACTTAAAAAATACATTTTAAAGCCTTTTCCTTCAAATACACTTAGAAACAATGAGGAATTCCTGACCAACTATTTTTATATTGGTATTCTCCAACCGATTTACATACTGCATATGAAATCTACTTTCTATAATTTCTTAAATTTTAGAAATATACAAGACAAATATTTTTGTCAGTTTTCGTAGAATGATTCTCAGTTTGACACACAAAGTAAAATGACTTTTTAAAGGGAGAAAAAAACCCCGAGGTAACAATTATTTGAGAATATGGTGCCTGATCTCATCACACTTCCAAATGTCATTTGTCTTTATAGAAAATGTCTAATATCCATTAACTGACTTTGATTTAGTAGCACAACAGCAGCAGTTAATGAAAAATTATGAAATACATTTACAGATTTAATGATGGGAACTCCACATACACAATGTTTCAGAAATCACAAAAAAACCTGTTTATTCATTTTGAACATCCGCTATTACTACATTTCAAAAACTTAAATGAAGGTTAAAGCAACTGTATATTTTCCAGCCATCTAATCATAGACACATAAGCAGATATACCACAGAATTCACTGCTTTAACATAAATCAATTATAAATATGTATTTGGTTTTCAGTTTGTTCCATAAACACATATATCCTCTTGCCTTATCCTTATATAAGATCAGTTTACTGCATTTTTATTAAATAATCCTGTTACATATTATCATCAAGCCTGCATTTTATGTGACAGTGAGTTTTGGGAGCATATGTCTCGTGTCAATAAAACTTTGGAAAATAAAAGCGCATCCAAAGAAAAAATAATCAACCTACACATTTGTTCAGCTTAAAGAATGACGTATGTTTATACAAAATGTGATCAAATTATATTTAGGTAGCAAATTCCACAAAAAGCGTAGCTACTTCAGAGCAACCAGAAAATATACCTTTTCCAGTCTGGATGAATTTCCCCTTTCACAGAAAGCCATGATGATTTGACATCATGAGACATTCATCAGTAAAGGTGAGAGAGAATCTATGCCTCACAATGTAATTTAGGCTACAGCTATTAATATTATGCAACTTCATTACCAATTTATGGCAAAACATAGAAACTCTTCTGTTCAATACTTTCTGTGTAGATTACTGGAGGTACATATGTACTTACAGCTAGGCAAGATGAATCATACACTTAAAATCTGCTAAAAGTTGTCTGTCTCTGGTCCAAAGTAAGCAGTATGACAGCAACAGTCTGCTGCTGACACCTTAATCCTGTGCTTTCTTTGGTTTATAACATCTGTGTAGCCACCTGTGTATTACCCTAAGAAATCCACTATGTAAGGAAAATCTTTAGGCTGTGGTTTGATAAGATTCTATAGTCTCTATGCATCAACAGATGCATCATGAAAAGTCTGCAGCAGTATGTCCTTATGCATGGTGTTAGGAGTAGAAAACAACTGCTTTGCTCGGGTAAGGCTATCTGTGTAAAGAAAGAGACTGTGTCTGATCCAGATCAGCTTTGTTAGATTCAGTCAGAAAACTGAAGTGTAAATGAAGCACTGTCATGTCGTGGTTGGGACAGACACGACACGCAACAAGTCATGAGCAAAAGGACCACTGTGGCATGTATGCTGGGACAAGCAGCTGATGACTTGGCGTACTTGTGATATTAGCAGCAAGCACAGAGCAAACGGCTAGTGTTCTCATGCTTGCTGGCTTGGTGAGACCTTGGAATCTTTACTAACACCTGTGAGTTAATAAGAAAAGAATGCATTAGACAGAAAACATGAAGATAAGGGGCACGTCTGTGGTAAATAGTGGGTTGCAGTCTATCGCTGTAACTACGGGATTCTCACAGGTGGAAATTCACTGGGGTAGCTGCTGACTGGATACAGAAACACTATATAAGGTTTGCATCCCCTCAATAAAGGTGATCTTGCTTGTTGCCTCATTGATGGGGTCCATGCCTTAATCGCTACACATTACCAAAACCTTGCCATGCAAACCCAATACATAGGGAAAGCAGATAAACATATCCCTACAATAAGGTGATTTATTTTCCTGTTCTAGTTCATATGTGCCTTTTTTCCATCCTTCTGAAGATGGGATGGGGAATGTGATTCTCCCTCTCTACTCTGCTCTGGTGAGATCTCACCTGGAGTACTGCATCCAGTTCTGGAGCTCTCAGCACAAGAAAGACACGGACCTGTTCGAGCGGGTCCAGAGGAGGCCACAAAAATGACCAGAGGGATGGAACAGCTCTCCTATGAAGAAAGGATGAGAGAGTTTGAGTTGTTCAGCCTGGAGAAGAGAGGGCTCTGGAAGACCTTAATGTGGCCTTTTGATACTTAAAGGGGACCTAGGAGGAAAGATGGGGACAGACTTTTTAGCAGGACCTGCTGCGATAGGACAAGGGGAATGGTTTTAAACCAAAAGAGGGGAGATTAAGACTAGATATAAGAAAGAAGGTGGGTTTTTTTTACAATGAGGGTGTACTTCCCTGGCCCAGGTTGCCCAGGGAAGTTGTGGCTGCCCCATCCCTGGAGGTGTTCAAGGCCAGTTTGGATGGGGCTTGGAGCAAACCAATCTAGTGGGAGGTGTCCCTGCTCATGGCAGGGACGTTGGAACTGGATGATCTTAAAGGTCCCTTCCAACCCATACTGTTCTATGAACAACAGATCCCTGTCAGTCAACCTTAAAACTTTCTTGCAGACCAGCAAGCACACAGAATTGAGAAATTTCAGAGCCTGACCATAGTGTGAGGATCAAAAACTGGAAGTCAACACTACAGTAAGTATAACATTTGGAACAATAAGAATTTAAACCTTACTGTAGATTAAGAATTGCATTTTTTTCCAGAAAGGGAATAGACAGGTATCACAAACCATTATTACAATTTTCTTCAGAAGATGAAAGATAGTTAAAAATATGGCATTGAATAAGGGCAAATTCTGAATTTTACCTGATATTTGCACTCAACATTCTACAGTAGCAAATTCTTTCAGCTGCACACAACTGAAAGCTTGACAGTGTAGAACAAAATTATGACCTCCATTGACAATGTAGCTTGTGGAATTATCAAAACTGAATGGGACCAGGAGAGTTAGGGACACAGATAATTAGAAAGAAGGTAAAGCAAGTTCTTTCTTAAGAGAAAGATAGGGTGAAAATGAGATGATAAGAACACCACAGACATGATGAGGAATTCATTACTGAGCATCAGTCTTAGCCCAGTGATCTTGTGAAGAGATATTTCAAGCTAACATCCCAGGTGACAGATACCATTCTCACAAATAGAATTGTAGGTGCAAGCATTTTCATATGTCCATGCAAAACAGCACCAATGCTTCCTCACCCTTACAAAGGCCACACAGACTATCCCAACTCCAGTCCAGTTCACAGATTGATTCCATACTGAAGAAAGATAAGCAAGTTAATCATACCTCTGAACATATCATCATATCATACTGTATAAATTACTGGAACAGTATCAGCACTGCTAATTCATGATAGTAATCCTATTAATCCTAAATTAGTGTTCAGATTTAAGCCTCAGCTGGAGGAATCAGGTTGTTACCTCCTGCTTCTTTAGTAAGCTATTTTTTGCAGCTTCAGAGTAAAGATTAACAGCATAGACTCTCAATGGTACAGTATCAGGTACAGCAAGGTACTCAAGGACATGGCTTAGTGGCAGATAGGATTGGTTGGACTTGATCTAAGAGGTCTTTTCCAACCTAGTGATTCTATGATTCTTTAATCAAAAGAAAATACTACAACATTTTAAAATTCTTTGTCTCTGCTTCACTGCAATTACATTTAAGTGGTTTTTGTTAACAACCCCAACTATTTTATTATCAACTCATAAATCATTTGAATTCCCCAAAATGATGAACTTTCCTGGTTAATTCTACAACAGCTGTGAGAAATGCTATTCAAGCTAGAAACCCTTTATATTTGCAGCATTTGCTACCTGCAAAAGAACTAGATAAAAGATTGCTCTTGTAGCAATACATTTGCTAACCTAAACACATTTTACATTTTTACATCTGGTATATAAGAAGTATAAAATCAGCTATAGTTAACACAGCATTCCATACCATTCAAAGTTCATTGATATTCAGTGCTCAGGAAAAGGCAGTGCAGCAGCAGGTTCACAACCACCATTATGATAGATGAGAGACCACAACCACTCTGATCTGCAGCAATCTTTTATGGGTCCTCCAGTGAAGCAGCACCAATTTTATTATACTGATCACTTTGCCACAATATTTATTCCCCTTAAAAATTTGTGGGTTATATACCAGACTGGCCAATCTGTCCTATACACAAAACAAGTATCTGAACTTAAGCAGGAAGGAAAAAAGGTTCCATCCTCTCTCTTGCATGCACATACACACACACACAAAAAAGTATCAACTGGACAGTGTTCCAACACCAAAGGGTATTTTTTTCAAATGTCTCATTATTAATACTGAAAACACTGTAGCCCAAAACAACTTAAAGATTACTCTTTAATCGTTTCCTCTAAATAGGACATTAATATGTAGCTAAAATCAGTGAGTTACTATATTATGTTTTCTATCAATGCTAGTAAAACCTTTTGCTCTAGTTCCTAAAGTAACCCACTTTCTCAGTCTGGATTTAACACTCCATAAGCAGGATAGCAATGCTACATCAATGGATATGTTAGGCAAAATGCTTCCCAGTGTTGTAAGAGGGAAGATTCAACCCTACCTCAAAATAAAATTTTAAAAACCCCACACGCAATACAGGGAAAGAAGACAGTGCGCATGTGAGACTATACATGTCCACATGTATTTTCACACATATGCACACACAGAGCCATCTTTTGTGGGAAGTATCTATCGCAGCATTGCAAATTTTATTTTCACATATATGTGTAAAGATATGTTTATATAATAGGTCTTATATATGTGTGTAGCTATAATATGTAAATTGCAATACTGACAGGAGCCTTTTCTGTCAGGACATTTTTTATTTCTTGCTTATTTTCAAGGAAGGACAGGATTCCCCTGTCAGAGCATTTTTATTTCTTGTTTATTTTCAAGAGTGGGCTGTTGGCCTGGTACGGATTGGAGATAAGGCCTGTCTGCCCCAGACTCTGGGAGGGAAGAAGAATGAAGGGGAGTTTTGGGAGACATCTCCCCTCAGGATGACCATAAATCCTTCTCCGAAGATATGAGCTAACACCACAATGTTACTATCTGGTTTGTAAAATTCCTGTATTAATTGCATGTCTTTGAAGTCTTTGTTTAAATGAAAGCTTGGCCCTATAAGAAGCCCTCGAATTCTCATTTCGGGGTCGTTCCAAATTGGGCATGGGGCGACCGCTGGTCGATCAGCTATGAATTTTTATGCACATTTATTTTTACAATTTGTAATAAACATTTTTGTTGCTAGCAACTCTGCCTTGTCGTCTTAGCAAAATGTTTTGGACCCTAACAGTTTGGGGGCTCGTCAGGATTTTGCTAACATGGCAGGACAGGAGATCTGATTTCTGATTCTGAAATGGAAAAAGCAAATTCTGATTCTGAAACCAGCTTCCCTCTGAGGAAGGTGAGTATAACCTGGTCTGATTCTGATTTCTCTGGGGCCCAATCTGAACTGAAGACACAAAAAAAAAAAAAAAAAGAGAACGTTAACTTGGACCCAGACGCGGTGTCTTGTTCTCAGGGTCGGAGGTGTGCTGGGGACGCCCAGCCGCTCCCTGAAGAGAGGGGGGGCAGCCCCCATCTCAATCTGAATCTGAGAGGGTTGGGGGGCAACCCCCCACCCCGATCTGGATCTGAGAGGGTTGGTGTGCTGCCTCCCCTTGAACTGAATCTGTCCTGGTTTTTTATTGGTATCGAATGTAGGCACTTGTTTTGGTATTCGCGTTTGGCACATCAGATTTGTGGTACTGTAATTATTGTTGTGTTTATCGTTGCTTTTAGTGTGTTCTTGAGATACGAAATGGGACAGAGTCAAAGTAAATCTGACGCCAGTCCGCTTGAATTGATAATTCAGCATTTAAAGATTACCAAAATAGAGCTGCCCTCACAGGAGACACAGTACATGTGGGAAAATTAAAAATGCTTTGCCAGCTCGAATGGCCAACGTTCCAAGTGGGCTGGTCACCCCAAGGAACATTTGCCCTTCAGGCAATCTATTCAGTTCAATCAGTTGTAATGGACAATCACCCAAATCAGACCCCGTATATGTTGGCATCGCGTTATTTGGTAGAAGAGCCACCTTCCTGGCTCAAACCGTGGGTCCCATCCAAAAATCAACTTTGCCGCTATGGCAAGCTCTGAAAATTTTGGATAGGGACTGGAGAGATTTGAAACCGGTTTTACCTCCCTCTCAGGAGGAGGAGGAAGACTTCCCTCCTCCTCCCCCTTACCCGACACAAAAAGATCAATTGGGACCTGAAAATACACATGAAGGACTTCTAAGTCCACCTAAAACACAATCTGGATCGGTATACAATACGGGGAAAGAGAAAAAGAAAATACCTGAACTGCCTCTCCCCCCAAAATTGTACCCGAACCTGCCCAAACATGTGTCATGTAATTCTACCGGGCATGTAACAGAATAAACAGCAGCACACAAACCATTTTCTGAGAATCCCCAGGATTTGATCCAGCTCTTATAAACTGTATTCTTAACATACGGTCACCCTTACCTAAATTTATCTGATCCTAGAGAGTATTTGATGCAGAATCAGAGTCTGTTCTGCCCTCCCGAAACGAGGAAAAAAGCCCAAGCTGGCTTCTTTTGCAAAATCTTTCCTTTTCGGTTTGCAGGAAAGTTAAGAGTTTAAAAAAAAAAGCAGTTGCTCGATAAGGATCGGGCTTTGGGGGGTTGTGAAGGCTGCTTTGTAACTTATGTGTGAAGTGTTAAAGGGACAGTTCGAGGACGTGAAGTAGTTAAGTTTATCTGCGGGGGGGGGGGGGGGGGGAAGTCTGCTTGTAACTTCAGAAAGAATATGGGTATGAAAATCATTTTGTGTATATAAAGTTTTGAAATCACTGATTGTCAGAAACACTTTGAAGACCAATCCTGAATTTTCTCCAACTTTGAATAGAGTGTACCTGCCTTAATAGCTAAATTAAAATGTTAAGTGTGAGTTCTTTGTAACCCACGTGAAACCCTCTGTTTGGCTGCGAGGCCCACTGATCTATGGGACTCCCTTGGGTACCCCCGAAAAATTTTTCGGAGGGACTCCCCTTCCTCAGCTGGACCCCTGCGGGAACAGACGGCAATCCTCAGATCAAGGGTACATTTTAAATTTTCCCCTTGTGGGGTGACATTAATCACAGAAATTGAAACTGTGGTACTATAAGTCGCTTTGAAGTGAATGTGTGGTTCTTGTGTGTTTTGAAGTGAATAAGTTAATGTTGGTATTGACACGCGGAATCAAGACTCCATAACTTATAAAGTTATAAAGTAGGTATGTTTATTCAGCGCTGAGACGCACGGGAGAATCGTTTCTCCAAAACAACGTGCGTACCCATCATGGCAACTCCTCTTAGCTTTATACAGTGAACTGTTACATATTCCAAAAATGCTTATACATATTAATGAGTTTAAGAAGAAACCTCTTCTTGTTTTTTTCCAGGAATAGGGGCAGTTATTTTCCTTCTGCATCCGTGCTCTCAGGCCGCTCTTATCACAGGTCCAGATGACTTGTCCTGCTTATCAGAAGTCTTTTAACAATGGGCCCCCTTCCTACATAAGGCTTACAGAGATATGTTGTTTTAGCTAAACAACTGTCATCCTGGTGTATTCTGTAGGTATAAGCAGTTTCTATTCCGCTATCCTTCAAGTGTCAGTTGTTTTGTTAAAATATTTCTACGTATCCTGCAGTGTTAGTTCTTTCTTTGTTTTCATCCGGGGCTGCTAAACAATGGTTATCTGTAAGTATTTCCCTAGGCCCCAAATCAATCCCCCCTTTTCTATAAGATTAGTAAATTCTTTTACTACTTAACATGAGGATTCTTTTTCTAGCATCTTCTCAAAATATTTGTTTGATTCCAACTTCTGGCGAAGCTGATCTTTCTTCCAAGTACTATATGTGTCTCCAGTACTTTGAAGGCACCACAGTGGACATTTGACTAAAATAAGATCATTATTACCAAAACCCAGGATGCAACTATTGTTGCCAACAGCTGCCTCAACCAGTTTAGATTCAGGGGCCAGGATGTAAGTTTTCCCCAAATGTTAGTTAATCCCTATGAGGTGTTATCCTGAGTTATCATATGTAATTTCCCATTTTTTCCCAAATTTGGCGTGTGTCTGTTTCAATTTGGTTTTTGGTGTTTTTATTTGTTTATATACCATATCCTAGGGTCAAAAACACAAATAGTTTTCTATTTTTATAGTTCACTTTAGTTAGCCTTATTCTTTAAAAGGTGTTAGCATCTGTTGTCCATTGGCTGGTAGGTGATTTCTTCGATAGATCAAAGTTCTTTTATCTTGATTGCTGTGAAGGCTGTTAACAATACTTGGTACAGTCTATTCCACTTCTCTTCTAGTAGTTCTCCTGTAAAATCTTTAACATAAAAACTCATCCGCAGTTTAAAATGATGTACAAATTGATCTAAACCTCTAACCCATGTAGATTTATTTTGTTTTATTTTGTTTTGGTTTTTCATTTGTTGGTTTGTTTTCCTTTTTCCTTTTGTTGGATCTTTCTGCCAATTAGACAAATTCAACCAATTCTGCGAGATCTTCTCCCTGTATATTGCAATTATATATACAGGGCTAATGCTTTCCTTGGACCTTGGGTTGGTTCCTGAACAAGGCCAAAGGAAGTGCTTGATATCAATGTAAATTTGGCTTTTTGCATTTTCTCCCCTGGCCACTAGCTTGTGGTCAGCATGGAGGATGTCACAAATAAGTATCTCTACCTGATAACATTACGTCAGGCACTCTAAAATGAGGTATAATTTCATTTAATAATATAATTGTCACTTCTGCTTTATTTGTCCTGCAAGGAAAAGCTCCTGGCCAACCTGAGAAAGTATCTGTTAATACTAAAAATATATCAGTACCCCCCTTTTCTATTGAGAGTTCTGATAGATTTATTTTCATTCCTATTATTTATACAGAACATCTGTGCACCAATGGGTTGGTTTTGGTATTCCCTGAGGTTTTTGTTTCATTTTTAGTTCTTATAAGACCAATTTTCATAGCATTCCTGATGGCACTATTATTTGTCCATCTGGAACATAACACCACCCATTTACTACTTCTCTTTCTACTCTATTGATAATCAAATTTCTATCTTCCCTTGGATATTTCTCCAATTTTAAATTAGAATCAGCGATTTGAAGTTTACCGTCTGGAATCAAAGCAGATATTACCTCTCCTTTTTTCTGCTGTCATCTTGGCCTCAAAATTTCCTGCCAATTTGTTACAAATTTTCTGGCCAGTATTACCTCTCTGGTGACTTTTGTAGTGTCTTCTGGAATATTTATAGCTTCCAGCAGCTTTAGGATTTCTGCTGCATATTTAATGTGTTTTCCGTGGGCAGTAAGGAGTCCTCGCTCTTCCTATATAGTACTGTGAGCATGCACCACTTCAAAGACGTATTTTGAATCTGTCCATCTATCTGTCTTCCCTCCTTTTGCTAATTCCAGTGCTTGACTTAAGGCGATTATTTCAGCTTTCTGGGCTGATGTTCCTGGGGCAATGGTCTGGTCTCGATTGCTTCTCTGGTGGTAGCCACTGCATATCCAGGCTTGCGATGTCTTTGCTTCACAAAGTTGCTTTCCTCAGTGTACCAGGAATCTTCCGAAGCAGCTCTACTAAGGAAAGATGCTGGATTTACAGTGTTAGTGGTGATTATATTCACATCATCTTTCTCTATCATTATGGCAAAATTCTAGAAGGGGAAAGCCAGTGACCTCCTTTTTGCTCCAACACCACTGAGACTGTGTGTAACACTATGACAGTCTTATAGTGAATTTTTGGGCTTTCAAATGCCTTTCTTGCCTCCCCAGTCCAAGCCAATTTTGATGATCCCATTGGATATTCTTTCAGTGGTTCATATAATGGTTTCACTATGATATTCATAATCAACACCAACCTGTCATTCGCAGAAATGTTCTGAGTTCTTTTACCATTCCTGGCATGTGTGCAGCAAATAGCTTTCTTTTGGGCTGTCTGTATCCTCTGGAGATCTCAAGTCCAAGGTAAGCAAGTTGTAGGTTGGGCCTTCTGCTGAAAGACTTGATACCTGCTCAGTCCAAAAGTTCAATAGACTTACAGTCTGTTGCTTGCAATCCTTGTCTGTTTGTGTAACTCTCAGGAGGTCGCATACTGCTGCAGGGTTCTAGTCCCATGTTTCCAGGTCTCAGGTTCTCTGGTTCTCAAAAATAGTTCAGCTGTCCTTAAGACCTTGAGGCAATACTGTTCAGGTTAGTTGTGTTTTACTACCAGTCTCAGGGTTTTCTCATTCAAAGGCAAGTCACTTTTTGCTTTCTTCAACCAATATCAAGCAGAAGAGGGCATCCTTCAAATCCAGTACGGTAAACCACAATTGATCTTTAATTGGTTGGCGAGGCACAGTAATTTGCCACCACTGGATGTAGTTCCTTAAATCTTGCACTAAAAAATAACATTTAATCTACTTCCTTTACAGGAAATATTCTCATTTGAATCATTTAAGTAATCCCAGTTGTCACTAATCATTTCTATCCCCTTAATCATAGAGGGTATTACCTGGCATTCACGGGGGCAAATTTTACCTTCGCATGCTCTGCATTTCTGGCCTTGCCAGGTATCTCAGAAGCTGATGTGCCTGGATATACCTCATCCAAAATCTCTGCTGTTACTGGTGTTTTTTTCCACCTGTTTTAAAGACAAACTCAATACTCTGATTAGTTGATGATCTCTCACTTAAAATTTCATACCTCCTGCTCCTAATATTATTTCTGTATCTAACTGCTTTAATAAATCTCTTCTCGATAATGGTCCAGAGTCTCCTGACAAAATCATATATACCTGCTTGTTTTCCCAATTTAAATTTAGCAGACTGTATAGAGAATGCTTTTTCAGTTTGGCCAGTAGCTTCTATTACGATCACAATACTTTATTTTTTATCTGTAGGAATCAGTTGTTAGTTTACACAGAGGCTTCTGTATCTATTAAAATATAACCTCTTTACCTGTATTCCCCAGATTTATTTTAAGCAGTGGATCCTCTAGGGTAACTTCCCCAGGTCTTTGCTATTCAAGCTCAGTTACAACACCTGGTCCTGATTCTTCTATAGTATGCACATCGGTTATTTCTTAATCCTAGACCCCATTCTCTTGCTACTCCAGGTGATTTTGCAAACTGAAAAACAGATCTGCACACAGTACATTATCCAATTCTCCTTATACTTTAAGAACAACATTAATTACAATAAGATATTATAGCCACTTTTCTCATAATCAAGCTTATACACCAGCCACCACTGATTATCAAAAAGGTTTTGTCAGGGTTTTCTGTTCGTCCACCCTTCAGTGGACCACCAATTCCCTTATAATTTGAGATCTTATTGTTTTAAAATACATCTCAGTTGGCTTTTCTTGTTACATCACGTGCACTACATCAGGATCCGATAAACATCCACTAGTCATTCGTATACAATCTGGACAAACCCCACCATTATTTCTACAACAAAACAAATACAATCTTATACAAATACCCCGTTTCACTGAATGAGGGAATAAATCATGTCAAGGGTTTCCCACAGCAGGAACACAAGGCAGGCTGGAAGCCACAAGAAGGACTGAGATAAGATAAAGACTAACAGAGGCAAACAGAAGACACAAAGAAACTGTGATGTGCATCCCGGAAAGCAATAGGCAGGCAACATATTACTGCTTAACCAGTATTTCCCAAAACCCACACAAATATACGTGTTTAACCAGTATAAAGTCATGCAGCCAATGAGGGGCTCATTAGTGGGACACATTAGTTGGACTAGCCCATGTGTGCTCCAGAATTGTTTATTAAAATCATTCCTGCTTAATAATCGAATTGGCATTGATAATTGGGTTTGACTTTAACATCACAGCATCATCACAAAAATAACACACACATGACACAACAACAACATTAACTTGAACAAATCAAATTGGCACATAGAAGCCAAATATTCACTCAAGCTTCTACATAACTCTAGTTTCTCTGGTTAATATAATCTGTTACAACCAAGACTTCCTAATCAAACCGACAGAAACTAGCTATTCATGTAGATCTTCAGTTACTATCAAGATGTTCACAGCAAAACCCAAATATTTGCTTTTACAACCAAGACTACTCACAGAAACTGAATATATTCCTTTTACGATTAACACCCAAACAGCTTGAATATATGCCTATAAGACACTAACAGTCCAGCATACGCTCACCCTGCCTTATACAGTAACAACTTATGAGGAGCCAAACTATGTGGACTGGTCCTCAACCCAGAAAAAGAAAAAATTAAAGCATACCTTTTTATCAAAGAAAAATTTAAAGCACGCTTTTTGTCTGATGGTCCTTGTCTGCCCCTGCAGAGATCCAGTTGAGAAGAGGACTCTCTCCGGAGAAATCCCCGGGGGTACCCAAGAGATTCTTGTTCTCAATGAATCCTGCAGCCAGGCAGAGAAGGTCCTACCTGGGTCACCAAATCTGAAACAAAGAAACTTAGACTTAACAATTAAGGCAGGTACACTTTATTCAGGGCTGGAGAAGACTCGGGCTTTGTCCTCAGCGTGCTTCTGCCAATCAGTGATTTCAGAACTCTATATGCACAAAATTATTTCCATATTTTTCTTGAAATGACAAGCACGCTTCTTTCCTGGAACCTCACTGCATATCCAGAAGGAGATGAGACTAAGCCCACCCAGAGCCATACAGGTGTGGACATACTCAAGTAGTCAATCCCAGTGACTCTGTCTGACAAGACCATAAGGGTCGTTATCAGTATTTTAGTTGTTAATCTTGTTCTTAATACATTGCAGTTGATATTCCACATCACCATTTACAAGTCACCATTTCATATTCCTACAAGATTTAATAAAAGTCTTCTTATTCTCTGTGCCCCCAGTTCCAACAATATCCATCCAATGTGTTAGTACGCAACCAAGGGGGTTTTTCCTTAAAATATCTTTATTCTGAGTATTACCTATTTTTCTTTTGCTTTTACTCAATTCTCGCACCGAACCTTCCTCCCAAACATCACCAAATGACTTTTCCCTTTTTTTTTTTTTCCCTACTGCAGCACTGTCACCCCCCCTTCTCTGTCTCAATTCCTGATCCTTATCTCAGGCAAACACTTGCTAAAAGCTTTTAACACTTAACTCCTATAGACCAAAAGGGGAAAATTTCGCAATCAAGGAGGAGAAGCCGGAGAGGACAGGGTTACCCACAGCCACAGGTTTGTCCCATGATAACCAGCCAAGTCCCCACCCGTGATATATTCAAGGGTTTAACTGGTTGTTAAAGTTCAACACACACAAACACCTCTCCGCTTGTTTTAAAAATTAACTTAATATAATGTTGTGATCACTCTAAGTTGTTCACTTTCAAATCCACAATTTCCTGATGTTATGGAAATGTGATTTACACACGGTACCGAACACACAAACAAGACAACACTATCACTCAAGGCCTCAATACTCACACACAGTACTTTTAACACAGAATCAATCCCCGGGCACGCAAATATTACTTCAGTTTGGATCCCTCCAGTTTGGATCCCTCCAGCAGCTGCAAATATTACCTAGGTAACTCAGAGGTTGTGCTTACCCTTCTCCCGCTTCTCACAGTCATTAGCAGGTCCATCCTGGCTCCCAATTGGGATGCAGCAACAACCTAGGTTTGCTCAGTCTACCCCCAAGACTGCTAGCGGCCGCTCTATCGGTCAGCAAACCCCTTCAACCGGTTTGGTCGCTCTATCGACCGAGGGTACCTTCCTCAAAATACAAAAAGATTGTGCTTACCCTTCTCCCGCCTCTCACTGTCATCAGCGGGTACGTCTTGGTTCCCAGTCGGGATGCGGCAACAATCTGAGGTTTGTTCGATCTACCACCAAGATCGCTCGCGGCTGCCCTATCAGTCAACAAACCCCTGGTACCCCCCTTCCTGCACGGGGAACTATGCTGTACGCCAGACGTCTCTGCACGCTTTACCAGCAGCCCCAGCCACGCGTGGGCGTCCCCAACGACTTACTGGCCCTCCCAAAATTCCGAACTTTTCCAACTTTCCAGAACTCCTTAATCTTAGTTAAACATACCGTTTGTCCGCTGCTACAGGTGATCTTTTTCTGCCCCGTAGTGAACGGCTGGGAGAGGAGGTCCTCCGAGGAATAAGCTCGGTGCGCGCCTAGGATGTCCGCTCCACAGTCGGTCCCACAGCCGGCAGAAAGGTCTCCTGCCTGGCTCGCCAAAACTGACACGCGGAATCAAGACTCCATAACTTATAAAGTTATAAAGTAGGTATGTTTATTCAGCGCTGAGACGCACGGGAGAATCGTTTCTCCAAAACAACGTGCGTACCCATCATGGCAACTCCTCTTAGCTTTATACAGTGAACTGTTACATATTCCAAAAATGCTTATACATATTAATGAGTTTAAGAAGAAACCTCTTCTTGGTTTTTTCCAGGAATAGGGGCAGTTATTTTCCTTCTGCATCCGTGCTCTCAGGCCGCTCTTATCACAGGTCCAGATGACTTGTCCTGCTTATAAGAAGTCTTTTAACAATAGGCCCCCTTCCTACATAAGGCTTACAGAGATATGTTGTTTTAGCTAAACAACTGTCATCCTGGTGTATTCTGTAGGTATAAGCAGTTTCTATTCCGCTATCCTTCAAGTGTCAGTTGTTTTGTTAAAATATTTCTACGTATCCTGCAGTGTTAGTTCTTTCTTTGTTTTCATCCGGGGCTGCTAAACAATGGTTATCTGTAAGTATTTCCCTAGGCCCCAAATCAGTATGTGTGTGAGTTCCAAGAAATCCTAGTTAAGCAGTTAAATGTCCTCACTTTGTCTCTCCTGTTTGCCTCTGATGGCACTGCCTTAATTCCCTAGGGACCTCTTAAGTCTTCAAGTCTGTCGTTTGTCTCTGCTGTAAAACTGTCCTTGTTTTCAAGTAACGAACAAGCTAAACTATCAATTTCCTTTTGTTAACATGATTTGTTCCTTTCTTCAGTGGAATGAGATATTTGTGCAGAATTGTATTTGTTTTGTTGCAAAAATGAGATGTATCTTTTCCAGATTGTACATGGCTTATTGTAAGTAACAAATAGTTAAGGTCTGAGTTGTCCTGAATGTAAGATCCAGAACAAAGAAAATCCGCAAGTGATTTGAGAAGCTGGCAGAGTGGCTGCATTTAAAAAAAAAGAAAAAAAAAAAAAAGCCAGCTAAGGTATTTTAGATTGTTGGAGCAAGAATCTAAAACTTTATACAGTAGTTTGAATTACTTGCAAATCAAGAAAAGAAATGATTTAAATGTATGTAGTAGTTTTAAAAGTTACAAGAAATCTTAAAACCTAGTGGTGTAGGAAAAGGTGCTAGTTACTTAGGAATGCTAACAAGATAACACTAACAGCACTTCGTTAAAACAGGAGACCGTAAATCACTCAAGTAGCAAGATAAGAATGGAGTCTACCAAACTAGAGTTAATTAAAGTAGAGATAGAAGGAAACTGGTAGTAAATTCATGTTGGACATTTGCCCAAAAGAAGAAAGGTAAAAAGTTCACAATAAAAACTTTTTTTTCCCCTGAGGATGATGAGGGAACCTTCCTCTTCACGACCACCAGAAGGAGGTACGCAAGCGCAGTAAGAGCTGATAAAAACTTGCTGATGAGGTCATCGAAACATACATATGCATTGGACAATGATGTAACCTGTTGAATATACATTAGATTGCGAAACCTCATGAGAATAAATATCGGTCGAGTTATAACAGTGTTGGGGGATCAGATTTGTGAAACTATTCCCTGATCCCTGGGGCCCCCCACAATAAAGCACCAACATATAACTCTTCCCGGAGTGTTATGTGTTTATTGTCACGCCGATGCTAACAAGATCACTAAGATCTTAAATCACAAAAGAATTGGTGTTCCACCAAGCGGCTGTAACACCTTGTTGTAATTAATGTTGCTCTATATCAAAACATGAACTGGGAAATTCCTTTTTCTTTTCCCCCTTTCCACTACTGAGAGAGACAAATCAGACTTAATCCTTTCGATCTTTTGTATGACCATTAGGCACAAACCCCCCTTTCACTGAGCTCCGAGCTGCTGTGTTTTGCCTTGGTAGGGCAGCTGAGACAGAGTTCCAGAAGTTTGGCTGCAATTCTGAAGGTTACCTGGTTTCCGGGGGAAGGGGTGGGGGGGAATCGAAGCCTTAGGCCATGTGCCGCACAGGTAGTGGCTCATTTTCCTGCATCTTAATGCTGGTTTGTGTTCCAGACAAAAGCAGAGTCTGTTGGCAGGATTTGCCAGCAGTTTTGCTGCTGGGTGAGGCACGAGGGAGGCAGCGACCTGCCAGTGGGTAACTGGACTGTTTTCAGTGATCCAGACTGCAGCAAAAAAAAAATGAGGGAGAAAGGAATTTTTGTCCCAGGGACCTTGACTTTGCAAAGAGCCATGCTGGCAAGGAAGAGCTTGTGTGACTGGTCCACTGGTCACTACAGCGCTTTCTCTGTCTCTGCAAGAGCAGCTGGATTTCAATTTTGGTGTTTACAGCATTGTCTCAGAAAAAGGCCATTGAGGTAAACAGGAGTGGAACAGAGTTTATGTTACGTTTGGGTCTTTTTCTGGACAGGCCTTGTGAAAGTAAAATTTCCTGGTAGCAAAGAACAGAAAGGATCATCCTGAAAAGCCACAGGGCAAAGAAAAGCATCTCTGGGTGATTTGGGGCCTAGGGGAAGTACTAACAGGATAACCATTGTTTAGCAGCCCCGGATGAAAACAAAGAAAGGACTAACACTGCAGAATAAGTAGAACAGTAATATTTTAGCAAAGCAACTGACACTTGAAGGATAGCGGAATAGAAACTGCTCACACCTACAGAATACACCAGGATGACAGTTGTTTAGCTAAAACAACATATCTCTATAAGCCTTATGTAGGAAGGGGGCCTATTGTTAAAAGATTTCTGAGAAGCAGGACAAGTCATCTGGACCTGTGATAAGAGCGGAAACACCATTGATAAGGACAACTGGATTCCTGAGAGCACAGATGCAGAAGGAAGACAACTGCCCCCATCCCTGGGAAAATCCTTCACAAGCAAAAAAAAACAGGAAGAGGTCTCTGCTCAAACTCATTAATATGTATAAGCATTTTAGGAATATGTAACAGTTTACTGTATAAAGCTAAGAGGAGTTGCCACAATGGGTACGCACATTGTTTTGGAGAAATGATTCTCCTGTGCGTCTCAGCGCCTAATAAACATACCTACTTTATAACTTTATAAGTTATGGAGTCTTGATTCCGCGTGTCATGGGCTGTCCAAAGATGAATTTTCCTTCCTTTTTTCTCATGTTGATGCTATAGAATGTACCTTCCACTTCAGTAACCTGATTAATCCTTCACCAGAGAGGTGATAGAGCTTTGTCTTACACTGATGTAAGTGTGAAGAAAATTGAAAAAATAATGTGTGCAGATCTGTTTTCCAGTTTGCAAAATCACCTGAAGCAGCAAAAGAATGTGACATAAGAATGGAGTCTGAAATCAAGAGATAGTCGATGTGCATACTGTAAGAAATCAGAATCGAGTACTGTAACTGAGCTTGGGTGAAATAAAAGAATCAGAATTAGGTACTGTAGCTGAACTTGAGTAAAGTAAGTTGAAAAATGCAAAAAGTTATGTTCTTGATAAGTACGGGAACCTCTGTGTAAACCAGCAACTGATTCCTGTAGATCAAAATTAAATATTGTGATTGTAATAGAAGCTGCTGGTCAAACTGAGAAAGCATTCCTTGGGTAATCTGTTAAGTATGAATTGAAAAACAAGTGAGTATACCTCAATTTGTTAGCTAGGAGCCCCTAGACCTTAATGAGATTTACTAAAGCAGTTAGAGATGGAAACAGTATTTGGGGCAGGGGATATGATTTTTAAAGTGAGAGATCATGAACTAATCAAAGTATTGAGTTTGTCTTTAAGACGGGTACAAGAACACCGTGACAACAAAAGTTCTGAAGCAGGTTTATCCAGACATGTGGACTTCTGAGATATCTGAAAGACTAGAAATGTGAAGCATGAAAAGGTAAATTTGGCCCATGTCAGGTAACACCCTTTGTGATTAGGGAAATTGTAAAGAAGATAAAATTAATTATTGACAATATGGGTTATTAGAGAAATGTGAGGCAAAATATAATGCTCCAATATTTCCTATAAAGGAACTGGATAAAAGCTACATCCAGTAGTAGTAAATACCTGTACCTTGCCAACCAATTTTAAAATGAATTGTAGTTTACTGTACTGGATTTGAAAGATGCCCTCTCCTGCTTGATATTGGCTGAAAGCAAAAGTGACTTGCCTTTAAATAAAAAAAAAAAAAAAAAGCAAAACCCTGAAACTGGTAGTA
The DNA here is from genome assembly GCA_033558105.1 of Coccyzus lansbergi. NCBI lineage: Eukaryota > Metazoa > Chordata > Aves > Cuculiformes > Coccyzidae > Coccyzus > Coccyzus lansbergi. The sequence continues at coordinate 9,510 of JAUMJK010001643.1, read as the reverse complement.
AAATGCAACTAACCTGAACAGTATTACCTCAAAGTACTGTAAACAGCTGAACTATTCCTGAAGACCAGCTAGCTCAAGACCTGAAAACTTGAGACTGGAACTTGAAAACTTGAGACTGGAACCCTGCTGCGGTATGTGACCTCCTGAGAGCCACACAAGCAGAAGACAACTGTGAGCGATGGGCTGTAAGTTTATTGGACTTTTGAACTGAGCAGGTATCAGGACTTTCAGCAGAAAGCCCAGCCTATACAGTGACAACTTGCCTACTTTGGATTCGAGATCTCCAGAAGACACAGACAGCACAAAAGGAAGCTATTTGCTGCACACTCATGCCAGGAATGGTAAAGGAACTCAACCCTTCTGGGAATGACAGGTTGGTGTTTATGAAAAGCTCATGAAAAACAGGGGATGGCCCTAGAAGTGCTGACACAGCAGCTAAGCCCCTGTAAAAAGGACTGGATATCACGCACAGTCTCAGCAGTGCTGGGGCAGAAAAGCCACTGGCTGCCCCCTCTAGATCGAGATGTGATTATATTCACCACTAACACTGTGAATCCAGTATCTTTCCTTAGGGAAGCTGCTTTAAAACCAGCAAGATGGGGAAAACTCCTGGTACAATGACAGAAGCAGCTTCGTGGAACAAAGACATCATAAAGCCAGATATGCAGTAACTGCCACCAGAGAAGTAATCGGAGCCAGACCGTTACCCTGGGAACATCAGCCCAGAAAGCAAGGACTAGAATAAAAAAAAAATGAAAAAAAAAAGATCACATACTACAAAGGTCACCAAAGAGGTAATACTGGTCGTAAAATTAGTAACAAATTGGCAGGAGATTTTGAGGCCAAGATGGCCACAGAAAAATGCAGGAATAAAACTGCTTTAGTCCCAGACGGTAAACTTCAAATCCCTGATTCTGATTTAAGATAGAAAATTGATTATCAATATGGCAAGAAAACAAAACAAACCTTTTGAGGTATGAACAATAAAAATGCAAATAGGCATCTGAACTCCCAATAAAATGGGAAAGAATGTGCTGACATTTATTAGCACTAACAGATGCTTTCTCAGGCTGGTCGGAAACTTTATTAGTTGAAATTATACCTTGTTTAGAGTGCCTGCAGTAATATTGATAGGTAGAGGTATACATTTATGCTAAAATGATAAAAGATTAACGAAACTTTAAGAACTGATCACAGTCCTGAAGCCAGGTGGAGAAAATAAATCATTGGATTGTTGCTGATAAAACAGTAAACAGCTGAGAGTGTCAAAAAAAGCCAATATTGGCATCAAGCACTTCTTTTGACCTTGCTAAAGTCTTGAAGTAGTAAGAAAAAAAACCCACAAGTATTAGCCCTGTGTACCAGTTGCAGTATACAGGAAGGGATCTCACAGAACTAAGTGAGAATTTGCCTAATCAGCTAACAACACTAGCTGAACTCGTTTGAGAAACAAGCTGCATGGCATAAAAGTTTAAGATCAATCTGTACCCGGAAATGAGTTTTTTTTGTTGAAGATTTTGCAGGAAAACTACTGAAAACAGCATAATGGACCATACAAAGTATTGCTGACAGCCTTTGCAGCAGTCGGAGTGGGAAAACTCGGATCAAGTAAAGAAAATCGTCTACCAGTCAGTGGACAACAGAATGCTTGACACCTTTAAGAATTAAGACTAACTAAAGTGAACTGTAATATTATTGAAAGCCTTATTTTCCCACAAGTGGAATACCTCTGTAAACGTTTGAAAAAACCTGCTTGTGTGATGTACGCTATGTATTTTGGGAGTCCCTGCAAGCATTCAAACCTTAAAAAAAAAAAAAACAAACTATACGTGGTTGTCAAAACTGCCATATAAATCTGAAACTATGCTGGCTTCCATTTAATTCCTGGAGTAGCCATGCCCATGAGTTATAGTATGTGTTTGTAGGTATGCAAGGCATCAATTTTGGAGAATAAAACTGAAGCTCATTATCTGTTATTGAGATACCATAAGTAATTTGCTGACTTTAAGGGCATAAATTATCTGTAAACTTGCCCTATCAAAACAATCTTCTCTCAATATTATAACATGAGAACTATCAGTTTTGCTAACCTGTATGGTGTACCAATGTATGTTGTAATGTTGTCAGTGAAAAGTAAGAAGCTATTAGACATGAGGAAGAAATCAGATCAGACACGCAGTAAAGTTGTAAAGATTGAGGAGACCCTCTTGAAGCAAGAAAGAGAAAGACAGGAATCAGAATCATGGTATAGGAAATTGTACAGCTGGTCTCCTTGGCTAACCACATTAGTAATTGCTCTTGCTGGACCACTGATCCTATTTTTGCTTGTTTTAACTGTAGGTCCTTGTATCATAAATGCTTTCATGAAATTTGTACAGGACCGGATCACCAAAATAAAAATGCTGGTCCTTACCAAATATGAGCCCCTAGAAACTGAGCCAGATGAACCACAGATGTGATTCATGACCCTGTTAAAAGGGGAGGACTGACAGGAGCCTTTTCTGTCAGGACATTTTTTATTTCTTGCTTATTTTCAAGGAAGGACAGGATTCCCCTGTCAGAGCATTTTTATTTCTTGTTTATTTTCAAGAGTGGGCTGTTGGCCTGGTACGGATTGGAGATAAGGCCTGTCTGCCCCAGACTCTGGGAGGGAAGAAGAATGAAGGGGAGTTTTGGGAGACATCTCCCCTCAGGATGACCATAAATCCTTCTCCGAAGATATGAGCTAACACCACAATGTTACTATCTGGTTTGTAAAATTCCTGTATTAATTGCATGTCTTTGAAGTCTTTGTTTAAATGAAAGCTTGGCCCTATAAGAAGCCCTCGAATTCTCATTTCGGGGTCGTTCCAAATTGGGCATGGGGCGACCGCTGGTCGATCAGCTATGAATTTTTATGCACATTTATTTTTACAATTTGTAATAAACATTTTTGTTGCTAGCAACTCTGCCTTGTCGTCTTAGCAAAATGTTTTGGACCCTAACAAATACCACAATAGATGCCTCCACAAAAGACAACTGGCCCTACCCAACAGAGTGGCCTGAGCCAAAACATGGCTGTTTTCCTGAAAACTTGCCCAAAACTTGGCACGATGCATGGCCCAGCTCGCACCCCTCGGCGCCGGGCAGAAGCCAAGCAAGGCGAAGGACTGTGGACCCAGCCAAGGGAAGATGGGTCTAGGCCACCCCTACCGCCCGCCCGAGCCCTAACAGAGCTGCATCTGCCCCCCTTGGCGGCCCCCACGACGGCGGGATCGGTGCGGCCACGACAGCCTGCCCAGTGCTGCGATGGCCGCAGAGGGTGGTGAAGGCTGGGCACTACCCCCTAGGAGGGAGCACAGCACCCGTGGGAGGTGGCGGCGGGGGTGCAGGTAGACACCTGGCGCTGGGGCCTGCCGCGGCGCAGCGGCCACTTCTGCCTGCCCATCCTGCCTCCCAATGGGCAGCACGTCTTGTGCCCACTGGCGCGACGGGCCGGACCTGCCTTCGATTACCCCAGCCGCAGTAGGCGTCCGCTAAGTCCTTCCACTCGCCTAGCTAGGCCTGGCTGGGCTGCTCGGAGAAGTGGGACTCCCCAGTAGGCTACCTCTCGTATCCCTGACGCACCGCGTCTCACCTCAGCTGGCCAGGCAGCCCCCTCCCCCCCCCCCCCCCCCGCATCCCCCGCGGCGGCGCTAAGAGAGAAGGTGGAAGCGGCCGAGCTCCCTAACAGCGTTCACGGTGCTCTCTGGCTCATCTCTTGCTTCTCCCGGTCCCGTGGCCCGGCATCCGATATCACACCCTCCCCTCCTGCTCCTTCGCCACTGACGCATTCCCACTGCTTTACCTTGAGCCGCTGCTGCTCGCCCCGCGCCCCCTGAAATAGTGGCTGTTGGGCTCCCCGCGCCATTGCTCCCCCACCATGGTGGCTCCCGTGTCCCCCCCACCACCACCATGGTGGCGGCGGTGGTGCTACTAGCACCATCACCTGCCATGGTGGTGGTACCTACCCAGTGGCCCAGACACGTAGAAGGAATTGGGGGCTGCCTCAGAGTATCCACTGGGAGGAAGAAGCAAGGCCTCATGGGGCAGGTCACCATAAAACCAGGGACAAAATACCCCCTCTGCAAGAAAGGTGGTCCTGTCTCTGACAAGACATCCACACCGTGGGCTACTCTGAGGCCTCACCACCACTCCTGTTCAAGCTGGGGGGGCCAACTGAACTGAATTACTGGCAGGAGCATGCAAACTGCCAACCCTGTTCCCCAGCACTGACCACCAATAGGCTCTGGCACAAGAGCATCCACCCCTAAGACCTGCATGCCAGGGAACTGAAGAGCAACAAAATTAAACAAAAGTTCTTATGGAAGGACAGCACTCACACTTAATTTAAGCTATGCAATCATAGAATCATAGAATAGTTGGGGTTGGAAGGGATCTTAAAGATCATCTAGTTCCAACCCCCTGCCATGGGCAGGGACACGTCCCACTAGATCAGGCTGCCCAAGGCCCCATCCAACCTGGCCTTGAACACCTCCAGAGACAGGGCAGCCACAGCTTCCCTGGGCAACCTGTAACAGTGCCTCACCACTCTCATGGTGAAAAAATTGTTCCTTATATCGAGCCTAAATCTGCCCCTCTCCAGTTTATATCCATTGCCCCTCATCCTATCACTATGAAGGAAGAGATTTCTTATATGTTGCTAACCTATTATATGTTTGAATATTATGTATAGGTTTTGTGAGTTTAGAACTAAAATATAAGATTAGCTTGAATAATAACTTCTAGCTAGCCTGTACCTGGATACTTATGCTTACATAAGGTATTTTAACAAGGCTGCAGTTAGAAAGAATGGGAAAGAATGTAACTATATCTAATTAAGGCAGATAACAAGGACTAGTGCAATGATAAGAGAAAGAAGAATCAGCTAGGATCAGATGCAACCTTGAAGAGATGCCCAAAGAGTCTAAGAGCATGTGCAAGAAGGAAAGTTGAAAAGTTCACTGTGAAGAAGTGTGAGCCAGAAGCCCCCAGCCCAAGATCCCCAGAGGGCAGGGCGTGTACGCCAAGGAGAGGAAACTTATGTAAATAAATTCCAGGAACTGATTATAATAGATACAACTGTTCCAGGAAAAGTGATGAATATGTATGCTTTGACTGTATATAGCCTTTGTGAATTGTACTGGAAGTTGTATGCACATTAGATGGAACTCTCCCCTGCATGCCTGGCGTTGCATAAAAGGATACCTTACTTAATAATCAAATTGGGATTGATTATTCAGTCTGGCTTTTCATGGCATCGACTACAACCCTTTGTGAACAGTCCCTCCCCAGCTTTCTCGTAGGCTCCTTTCAGGTACTGGAAGGTCACTATACGATCTCCTCAGAGCCTTCTCTTCTTCAGGCTGAACAAGCCCAACTCTCTTAGCCTGTCCTCATAGGGGAGGTGCTCCAGCCCTCAGATCATCTTTGTAGCCCTCCTCTGGACCCGTTCCAACAGTTCAGTTCCATCTCCTTCTTTTGTTGAGGATTCCAGAACAGAACACAGTACTCCAGACTCACAAGAGAGGAACAGAGGGGCAGAATCACCTCCCTCAACCTGCTGGCCATACTTCTTTTGATGCAGCCCAGGATACAATTGGCCTTCTGGGCTGTGAGCACACACTGCCAGCTCATGTTGAGCTTCTCATCGACCAGCACCCCCAAGTCCTTCTCTGCAGAGCACCTCTCAACCACATTGTCCCCCATCCTGTATTGAAATTGGGGATTGCCCCAACCCAGGTGCAGGACCTTGCACTTGGCCTGGTTGGAACTTATGAGGTTCTCAGAGGCCCACTTCTCCAGCCTGTCCAGGTCCCTCTGGACTGTTGACGGGAGCATCAGGTATCAAACGCAGAGATCAATATGATCAGCGAGTGTTCAATTTATTGAGCTTAGCTGTTTCTTTATAAACCCTTTTTGGTTACATAACTGGGTGCCCATGAGGGTATCTACAGTGTATTATTGGTTAAAGACAGCTGTCCATAAAGCTATTACTAACATATTATTGGCTAAACTACCGTGCATGCTAAGAAACCAGGTTATACTAAAGTTAGCTATGTTGACAGTTCATTTCCATTGTTTTCCTTTCAGCTGATACTGGCTCCCACCGAACTAGCTCTTGTATTCCTTTCAGCTGGCCTTTGTTTATCTTTATCTCTCTGTTTCAAGGTTCTGTTAGAATTGTTCAGTATCAATCAGTCTCACAGCATCCAGGCCTTCTTCTCTGTAGAATGTTCCCACACTGGATGACATCCCGTCCTTCCAGTGTGGCAACTGTACCACTCAGCTTGGTGTCATCTGCAAACTTGCTGAGGGTGCACTCGATCTCACTGTGAGTATCATTGATAAAGATATTAAACAGCCCTGATCCCAGTACAGACCCCTGAGGGACACCACTTGTCACAGATCTCCATCTGGACTTCAAGCCATTGATCACTACTCTTTGAATATGACTCTCCAACCAGTTTCTTATCTACCAAACAGTCCACCCATCGAATCCATTTTTCTCAAATTTAGAGAGAAGGATGTTGCGGGGGACTGTGTCAAAGGCTTTACAGAAGTCCAGATAGATCACATCTGTTGGTGATGAAATAATACAGGACTCTTTCAAGGCCCTGTAATTGGAATGAGTGCACTTTAAATCCTTAAGCTATGCAACGTACCAGTGCTTTGTATGATCCTTTGTGCCAAGCTGGGGAAGTACTAGGTATATAGCTGTCTCATCCTGTAAAGGGAGAGGAGACTAAAGTTCATTAATTCCCCCCTGGTTAGAAATGCATTGAAAAAGCAAGTGTTAGCCTCCTCCCCCACACACACCTGCACAGTCAAAGAGTGAGGGTCTTTTGATATCTGCATGGCAAATTGGAGACTGACAAATCTCCCAGGGTAAAATCAAATGCAGCATTCAGAATGCTTCAGAAACTGTCAGCCTCTGGCCTGGACAGGCACACACTCTCCTGGGTAGAAAACTGGTTGGATGGCCGGGCCCACAGAGTGGTGGGAAATGGCGTTAAAACCAGTTGGAGGCTGGTTACAAGTGGTGTCTCCCAGGGCTCAGTGCTCGGTCCAGCCCTGTTTAATATCTTTATCAATGACCTGGATGAAGGCATTGAGTGCACCCTTAGCCAGTTTGCAGGTGAGGCTAAGCTGGGTGGAAGAGTCGATCTGCTGGAGGGGAGGGAGGCTCTACAAAGGGGTCTGAACAGGCTGGACCACTGGGCTGAGACCAATGGCATGAGGTTTAACAAGGCCAAATGCCGGGTCCTGCACTTGGGGCACAGCAACCCTATGCAGTGCTACAGACTAAGAGAAGTCTCTCTAGAAAGCTGCCTGGAGGAGAAGGACTGTTGGTTGACAGCCGACTGAACATGAGCCAGCAGTGTGCCCAGGGGGCCAAAAAGACCAATGGCATACTGGCTTGGATCAGAAACAGGGTGGCCAGCAGGTCCAGGGAGGTTATTCTCCCTCTGTACTCGGCACTGGTGAGGCCGCTCCTTGAAGTTCATTTCTGGGCCCCTCACCACAAGAAGGATGATGAGGCTCTGGAGCAAGTCCAGAGAAGAGCAACGAAGCTGGTGAAGGGGCTGGAAAACAGGCCTTATGAGGAACGGTTGAGAGAGCTGGGGTTGTTTAGCCTGGAGAAGAGGAGGCTGAGGGGAGACCTTATCGCTCTCTACAACTACCTGAAAGGAGGTTGTGGAGAGGAGGGAGCTGGCCTCTTCTGCCAAGTGACAGGGGTCAGGATGAGAGGAAATGGCCTCAAGCTCCGCCAGGGGAGGTTTAGGCTGGACATTAGGAAAAAATTTTTCACAGAAAGGGTCATTGGTCACTGGAACAGGCTGCCCAGGGAGGTGGTTGAGTCACCTTCCCTGGAGGTGTTTAAGGGATGGGTGGACAAGGTGCTGAGGGGCATGGTTTAGTGTTTGATAGGAATGGTTGGACTCGATGATCCAGTGGGTCTCTTCCAACCTGGTTATTCTATGATTCTATGATTTATTTTGAACACAGCCAAAATCACAATCCAGATACACGGGTGCACTCTGAGTGACAACTTCTCAAAGTTGCAAAACCAGACCCTAATCTGGTCAAATCGCAATCTGATACCTTGAACACAGCCAAGGTTGCTAAACAACCTATAACACAACTCAGATTCAATCTGATACACCATAGTGCCTGCCAAGAAGGCATGGCGTGTGTGCCCACCACCTCATGGAACTAGCCTGAGAAAGGACTGCCCGACTGGCCTGAAGAACTACTGGACCACGTGTTCCTGAAGACTTGCTGCTGGAGGAGTTGCTGCCAGATGGGCCATGTTTTCTTGAGGAATTGCTGTGCCCCACAGGAGTGGTGACTATTTTTCCTTTTCCCTTGCCACTTCTTTCTCTCTCCTTCTTTGAGTCATCTTATTGTACCTTATTTTTCCTTGGCATTATGGTGTATCAAATCCTGACTCCTAACAATAAGGCTCGCCCCAATGCCGAAAATGCAGGCAAATCAACTCTTAAAGCAAGCATCCTTTGTCAGGCCTGGGCAACATACAGGAGTGATCTCCATCGATCACATGCAGCAAGACATCCCAGAAATCTCATGCATATTCTATTACTTTCCAAGGTCTAATTTTAATGTTATTATGAAACTTCACAACAGTCAGAACTCTTGCTCATTTGGAGCTGACTCCAGCTCTGCCTGACCTTATCTTAGAGAAACACTGCAAACAGAGGGGATTACAGAAGAAGAGACAGCACAGATCACACCAAACACAAGACATTAACATCTCCAAAAGAATGAACAGTGTCTGGAAAAACACTGTCTGAAAGAAAACTGCTCTCAGAGGGACATTATGTCTAACTTCAAACCCCACAATTACTTAGATGAAACTGAACGCTACTTTAACTTAAACCAAAACTATTCAATTTTTTTTAATAGTAACTACTTCCTGTATCGACCCGCTCCCGAACCGCAAAGCCCATCAGGAAGAAAACACAAGTGAAACAACCCGGTGAAAGAAAGGGGAACCAGCACGTTCCTGAACAGCGCCTCAGGTGCCGCAGTTTCAGTATGCAAAGTCAACGCAGCTACTTACCTTGCAATGTTTCCTCCCCTTCCCTCCGGCACGGCTGCTTGCAGGGCGGCTCTAAATGAGATCGAGGAACCGCTGCAGCGTGCAAAGAAAACAACGGCTTACAGATTTCTTTTTTTAAGGGTTTCCTTTAGGTATTAAGGGCTCTCCCCTCAGCCTCCTCTCACAGCCCGCGGCTGCCCCGTAGGCAGCTGAAGGCCCGTTCTCAGCGGCGCAGTGGGCCTGGCCCCAGGCCGGGCTGCACAGACGGGCAAGGCCCTGCCGTCAGCTCCACAGGCCTCCCTGGGTTGACAAGAAGCAGCAGATGCGGAAACTAGCCCTAGGGAGATTTTTTTTTTTTTTTTTTTTTTTTTTTTTGTGCTGTCACACCGGGGCTGGAGGGGTGGAAACAACTAACAAAGGGACGCGTC